>JAVQJG010291907.1:0-17308 GCA_036024015.1 Craterocephalus amniculus | reverse complement strand
GTTCAGTTGGTTAAATTTACAGCTTGAGTTATGGTATTTTTGTTTATTCCATTTTGTTTAAACATGCACTTTGGCAAATAAAATGTCAACTTTTTTGGAAACTCCTGTCTACTGCCTTCTTTGGACCATTCTGGACACACAACCTACAACAGACCCTCTTTTTTTTAACTTTGCTTTCTACCATGGGCCAGCATAAAAGCTAATCATGTGTGAACAGGAATTGATGAGAAAGTGTGTGTTTGGATGTAACAAGGATATGTATACATATTTTAATCTGCTGTGTCTCCCAGGAGAAACAGATCAACGAGACAGAGCTTACCATGTTCTCAGTCCCCAGCTACGCCTGTCAGAGAAGGACCTCTCTGGAAAACCGAAACATCCGCCTCACTGTACGTCCTCCTCAGAGCAAGCTGAAGTCTCCCTGAAAGCTCTACGTCATAATTTAACGTAATTTAAACCCTCTTTCTGCTTCAGGAAGCGTTGTCTCTGCTGGCTGAAAACGCAGAGCTCAGTGAGGAGGATGGGCGAGGCGTGGCGTTCCGGCGGGCCGCCGCCGTGCTGAAGGCGCTCCCCTCACCGGTGACGAGCATGTCGCAACTCAGGGGGCTGCCCTGTCTGGGGGAGCACTCTCTCAGAGTCATCAAAGTCAGTCCGTTTTTTAGTCCCTCCTTCGTTCAGTCGTGCCATTTCACTTAGTGAGCTCATTATTTCCCCTGGTCTTGCAGGATATTTTGGAAAACGGATCATCGAGTGAGGTAGAAGCCCATAAGGAGTCTGAGCGGTTTAAAGCGTTAAAGGTACGACAGCTCATCGTTTGATATTAAACTTGTGTGTAGGGCTCACAATTCAAACCATCCTGACACCCAGAGACATTTTAGTGGTTTTCATTTAGTGAAATAAGCGTAAAAGCACCAGAAATTTTATTATTTTATGCGAAATTCAGTTTTAGCTTCCTTTTTAAGAAATAAAAAAAAAATAAAGAAAAGAATTTGAGACTTTAGTCACAGAAAATCATTCAAAATACTTTGTCTTATTCAGCATTTCAGGCTGCAGTTTGTGTTTTGAAAGAATCAAATCATATGATTTATATTTAAGTTGGTTTTCTGTTAAGTGACCTGAATAGTTTGTAGTTTTCTGAGCTGCTTTCTGAGGTAAATATTTGGGAAGATGATGGCTGACATAATGTAAATGTTTCATAATAAATGGCCTCAGATCAGGACCGTTAGACATTTCCCTGCATTATTATTGTGATACTGAACTTACTGCAAAGTCATAAATGAACAGTTAGTAAACAACTTGAAGACAGTGGCGTTAGTTATGGAGTGTTATTTTAAGTCTGTTGTGTTTTTCCAGATGTTGACGGGAATTTTTGGAGTTGGAGCAAAAACAGCGGAGCGGTGGATGAGAGAAGGGATCCGCAGCCCTCATCAGCTACGGGACTCAGGGCAAACTCTGAATCGAGCTCAACAGGCAGGTGTGTGGCTTCAATTCAGTTCATATTATTTATACAAGCAAAGTGCTTTACCGTAGAAACTGCATCACAGATAAAAATGACCACAAAATTAACAATAAAAATAAAATAGTAAAAATAGAAGAAACAGTTCAAGATATAGTCCATGTTTCAACTAGTGTTTAAGGCCATGGAAAAAAGAGATTTTCATTTCATTCATAATTTTCAATTATAATATAATTAAATTCAACACTGTTTTTTTATTTGATTTGAAAATAAAAATAAAAACCAAAAAAAAAAATACGGTCCTGGACCAATGAGAGCATTTTGCTGATGACCTCAAAGGATGGTTCAGCTAAATATTAGCTTATAATGTATCAGTTTCTGATATTTTTTGTTTGTTTAAATATTATTTCTATTATACCACATATGAAAAATTATAAATATTATTTTCATAGAAACTTTATTTATTATTTTTCTCAGTTTCAACTTATTACAGTGACTTTTGTTTTTTTCCTTCTTTAATGGAATGTAGAGAAATTAATTTTGCAGACATGTACATGAGAGAATTCCTCTAGATGGTGGGGAAAAAATCAGAACCCAGATTTGATGTTAGATAACTCCTCATCTAACAAAACACTCTACAAAAGCTCCACATGTCAATCTTTTTTAAAAATAGTAAAGCAAAGGTGAATTCAGCCAAATTCCTAATGATGTTAAGTTTGACGCATTTATTTTCCCATATGGAGAAACTGTAACAGTTTCAGAAACTGAGACTAAAAAGCGTCTAATGACTCTTATAAAACCCTGATTTTGTAGCTGTATCGTCATGTGAAAATATCATCATTCAGTTAACTGAAAGGTGTCTGTTTAGTGCATTCAGCTTTAGTTACACCGATCATGATCTCCTCAATGCTTTTTCATCAGCATGCAGCATCACTGTGTACCAACAAACCTGTAAGAACGGAGTGATGGAGAATTTCCCATCTCTGCAGGTCTGGATCACTACGATGACATCAACCAGCCGGTCACTAAAGCAGAGGCTGATCTTATCACAGAAGTCGTAGAGAAAGCTGTCGCCTCGGTGCTACCAGGAGCTCAGATCGTTCTGACCGGAGGATTCAGGAGGTAAAACGACACTTTTCTACTCAGGATGTGTTTAATGATGCAGCCATGATCCACACAGACTCACTGGTCAGAAATGGATCACTTAAACGGTCATTCGTGATATAAAGTTGCATCAGAACACAAGGAAATGTCACCACTCAGTGTATCAATTCATACTCTAACCCAGTGGTTCCCAAACTGGGGGTCGGGACCCTCATTTGGGTCGCTAGGTTATTTTTGAAACATATAAAAGCAACTTTTTTTTTTTTTAACTCACGGTTTTTATCATGGTTGGCAAAATTTAACCATTAATGCAGAGATAAATCTAAATTTGGCTCCTGAATTTCCTAACAAGGTGCATGAATCTAGATGAAACCTCCTTAGTTATAAAGACTGAGTGTTTTAAAGCCTTATATTTAGAGGATCCTACAGGATGACACGTCAGATATCATTCAATCGCGGGAGGAGGGGTCATGGACACAATTCTCTGTTATCTTGGGGGTCATGGCTCAAAAAGTTTGGGAACCAGTGCGGTAGCCTGTGAAGAAAAATTTTATCAGTGGAAGGTATGCCGATATCCACAACATGACATCTTTCACGTTCAAGTGGGAACGCTTTGGTATGAAACATTTGGGGATCCACATAAAGAAAGAAACAATGGCTATTAACGTAGAAACTGCTGCACAAGATGAAATATTCTGCAGAGCTACTAAATGTGACCTTACAGTAATGGAAGTTCCTGTTATCACTGCAGCCACAGTGATCTTCCAAATGTAGAAAACACAAATCTTGGTTGCATGGATGGATTCTATGAGGAAATGTTAGCCAGGATGAAAGTTTGAACAGGTGTAGAAACAGCTTTTTTACATGTGGCCTGATGGGCGTGTTATGAAATATTGTCGACGTACTGGTGGGGTTGCCTTTTTTTTGTCTTCTCTTGATAATCAGATTTTTTGTTTTTTACTTTTTTTTTAAATTTTGTTTTTCTTTTAATTTTATTTATTTTATTTTTTTTTCAAATCTTATTTTTAATTATTATTTATAATTTAATTCACACAGTATTGTCGGGGTTTACCAGAGGAGATTAAAAAAAAAGAAAACAAAAAAAATAAGAGTAGGAGAATAAAGAGACAAAGAAACTCACTACAGAAAGCAATGCAATCCAACTGTGGATGCTAATTTAATTATAATTTATTTTCACTTTTATTATGATTAAAAATTTACTTTTGTCTGTTTAGTTTAAATGAAAGTAACAAAGTTAAATTACATTAAATATGACCCCTATCACTTTTCTCAGAGGGAAGCTGACGGGTCACGATGTCGACTTCCTGATAACGCACCCAGAGGAGGGCCGAGAGGTGGGACTGATGCCTAAAGTGGTTTCTTGGCTTGAGTCAAAGGTAACTGTTGGTTCACTGGTGTGGACATAATCTATGAAAAAAAACTGCAATGCTTTTAGATTTTTAATTTACAGGTTTACAACTTCTGTAATAAGCAAACCAGTTAATAATGCTGAAAAATGTACATATTTAGCTGAAAGGTCTGAAACTCATTTCATGGCCTCTATCCTTTCAGTAAAAGTTTTTTTTTCCAAATCTCTCCGTCTCTCTCTAACAGGGCTTCCTGTTGTACCAAAAAACTACCAGAAACTCTTACCTAGAGTCCAAAGACGGTCCGGGTCGACCCCCCTCCAGCATGGATCGCTTTGAGAGATGTCTTTCCATCTTCAAACTGGCCAAGGATGACGACACCGGAACCAGGAAGCTACCGGAGGAGGCAGAAAACCGAGCACCAACTGAATACACACTGAACTCCAACAAACTCATTAACAAGCCGACGGGAGCTGCAGCACACCGACGCTGGAGGGCGGTGAGGGTGGACCTGGTGGTCTCCCCCGTCAGTCAGTTTGCTTTTGCTCTGCTGGGCTGGACCGGATCCAAAGTGAGCTCCTGTGATTCAGTCGTCTCAGACAGCTTCAGCCAGGTTTCTAATGTTTCTGCTGATGTTATCTCCAGCTGTTTGAGCGGGAGCTGCGGCGCTGGGCGGGGCACGAGAGGAGCATGTCTCTGAGCAGCCACGCCCTGTTTGACAACAAACAGGTGAGAACACCTGGATGGGTCGTTTATTTATAGATAAATAATGTTATTACTAAGTGTCACAGACTCCCAGAATAGAGTAGAATCATTGTTAAAGTCCCATTTGAATGTCTGAATACTATTTAGCTAAACATCTCTCATCCAGCCTCTGCTTGCATGTCCCGTGTCTGGGAATTTGGGAAGCAAGATAAGAGAGACGTTTCATTTATTTATGACAAGAATTTTATGTTTGGAGTGCAACAGAAAAGATTACATCTGTAAGAAGATGAGTTAAACTAATCTTAAGAGCAAAAACAAAAACACAGAAATTTGTTTTTGATTTATTCATACATTTTTCAGCTTATACATTTGTACTGTATTCATCCAAATTGTATTGTATTGAATATAATTGTAAATTTTAAATATTTTCATGTTTCCTTTTTATTTTCTGGGATTGTTTTCACTTGTTCCCCATGTTTTATTTTCCTAGTACTTGAACTATTTCTTAAAAAGAAAAACATGAACTGAGGCTACGCTACTGAAAAGAATTGTTCCCATCATATCGTCGTCCTGGTATGAGGCCCAGGAGTGACATGTTCAGATGTAAAAATAGATGCTTCACATCTGTGTTTACCGATCTGGTAGTATTTGCACACTCGGAAATGATAAAATAATGTCCAACTGATTAATGAAAGAAGAAATAAACAAATGTTATCAGCCTTGGCCTTTAGTGGAGCAGCGGCTGTGACTTATAGAGGTGTAAAACTTTCGACCAGACCTGCACTTAACTCTAAACAGACTCCCCACACGGTCATTGCATTATTGTCTTTATTCCTATATATATTTAAAATGAGCATGTTGTTTTGTCATCATTTTCATTTACAGTAAAATAAAAAAGAGAACAGCAGTGTATTGGTTTTTTTTTACTTTAAGTAGAACATGTATTGTAAGCAGAACTTTCTCTAAACATGATTATGTTGCAGCTTTGCAACATGACGGCTCAGATGATGTGGTTGAGACCTCAGTATCCGGTTTAGTACCACATATGAAAGTAGCCTTGGTTGGATATAAATCCTCCTGAGACCCGATGCTTTACTTTGACTTACATTAGAGATTTCTCCTCATTGTTGGGGTTAGGAATTTATATGATTTTGGATTATCATTATTTTTATGATTATACATATTTCATTATACAGGTGCTACTTGTTACTACTCTGTAACTTCAAAGATGAAAAAGATATTTCAGCTTTTATCTGTTTAGGTTTTGCTGATCAGGATTTGCTGCTTCAGAAAACCTCAAATTGATAAACTCAATTTAAAATCAATATAAAATGGGATTTAAATACAGAAATCTCAGGCCCTTTAGAGTAAACTCTTAAATCTGTTCTTAGTACATAAAATGTTTTGGTTTCACCTTTTTATGTTGAATTGTCTGAATAAAGCAACTTTTCCAGCATATTCTCGTTTTGTGATCAGTACCTGTGTATGGTGGAGATAGAAAAATAATCTTAAATTGAAAAACAAAATCTCTTCTGACACCACCAAATTGCAGTTTAAGTGTTTCACAGGTTCCAGTTACTGAGAATTTATTATTATATAACAGACAACCAAATATGTGATGTCCTCGTGTGAGGACACCAGGTCCCAGAAGGTTCAGGAAAACCATCAAGCAGGGTCCCTTACCCTTTTTTAGGGTCAGGGACGTTCCGTCATGTTGAATCCTTCCCTTTAATCCACTTTAAGTGTCTTTTAAATAAGATTGTAATTCAGTATTTATTCAGC
Organism: Craterocephalus amniculus; assembly: GCA_036024015.1. Classification (NCBI taxonomy): domain Eukaryota; kingdom Metazoa; phylum Chordata; class Actinopteri; order Atheriniformes; family Atherinidae; genus Craterocephalus; species Craterocephalus amniculus. The sequence goes on along the minus strand of JAVQJG010291907.1, from coordinate 10,894 downwards.
AATATTGTTTGTCTTACAGGGTAAATATCTGAGAGCTTCATCGGAGGAGGAGATATTTGCTCTTCTTGGTCTGGAGTTCATCCCTCCATCGGAGAGAAATGCCTGAAGAGCTCCAGAGGAAGACCTCCACAAGAAAAGAAAACAGCATGTTAGGACTGTAAGCTGGAGGCAGCAGAGAGGAGGTGAAAACAGATGTGTTGTTTTAGGTACCAGAAACACATGAAGATAGCGCTGTGTAACCTTCTGAACTTAAAATGTGTGTTAGATTCATCTTGATGGTACGCTGGAGTTGCACCGTTTTCGAGGTTGAGAAATGGCAACGCACACCTGACATCAGTACTTTGCTTTGCGGAACTGCTAGTAAACTGGACACCAAGACACTACGCAGCTTATTCATCACATCGAGAGGAAAATATCGGTGGAAGAGAGGAAAAAAAGAGAAAGCAACACCTGGCTGACTTTCACTGGCTGGACAGAGCTCAGAGTGCAGGTGGGATGTCAGACAGATGCTGAATGAGCCGTCGTCGGGGTGCGGGCTGCTATTTTAAATAGATGTACCATAATGTGCCTGAGTGGGGAAAAGCAAATAATATGAATGAAATGCAAATTTAGAAAAATAAAATTATAATAAAGCGTAAAAGAAACATTAAAGCCAGAGTTGGTAATGTTGGAGAACTAGCAAGATTTGAAAGTGGCACTTCCTGTAAGACCCATTCAAATTCTCCATTCAAAGGTTTTATTTTTTGCAAATCTGCAGCTCTCACAGAGGTCTGACTTTTTTTGTTCTTTTTTATGTGGGCAAAATGTATGACTACTCCTCAGGGTGAAAGGACTCTTTCACCCAGAATAACAAAAAAGTGTTTCTGACCAGGATTATCAGCTATAGGTTTAAAAAAAACTGCAAAGTGAGAAGGTGCTTAGAGAAATGTTTTTTAACTTAAATTCTACACCAAGGATCACGTGTAACAGCAGTGGAGTCCTCAAAATAAAATTAAATACTTCCAAACTAGCTAGATTCAGTTCTCCACCTCTCCGTGGATCCGTACCATGTTCTCATGGCTCACAGCGGATTGGCAGCATTAAAGGAAACATGCAAAATATATATAAACAGAACATAATAATATATAATATTAATGATACCAGATGGATAATGAGCAGCGTGGTTCAGTTTCATAAGTACGTTTGTACAACCAGAGCAGATCATGGGTTGTGTAAGAGGAACGTGGCCGTTAATGCTTTTCCTCACAAACACAAACACCTGCGTAACGATGACCTGCATACAGCAGCATCTTCGTTGCCTTATCTAAACATCCCCTACGAACAAAAACCACACAGCTGTACTCAGATCTCACTGCAGGATAAAAGCTGATTTTTGCAGCATTTTAAACGATTTTTCTGCTTCTGTGTTTACATGCACATGTAGTGACTGACTCCTCTTTTCTTTAAACACTATAAATGTTATCAGCCTCCTTTTATGCTTCATTGACATGACTGCATTGTGATAGTGTTTAAATTTAAGAAAAATAATTATTATTTTATTTATATCCACAAAATATAGGATAATGTCTATAAAGAAAAGTGAAATTTCTTCCCTAGTGTCACAGTACTAAACCAAAAGGCTGTGTTCCTGTTTTTTTCACTTTTCATCTACAAATAGCTGTAGGTAAGAATTATTTCAGATTTCTTTTTCATGTAAGATTTTGTCATGTTCTCCACAGTTTTCTTCCTCAACAAGACATACCAAAATGATCCCAGCAGATCCACAGAGTATCATAGCCAGTTAACATACTAAGCAAGTACAGGAAACATCAGTTTGAATTAGATACACTCCTCAGTTCAGCATTCACACATTGAACAGAACAACCCAAATGATGACACGCTCATGTCATGGATGACTGGCCAGTTACACTCGGTTGCGTGTCAAGCCATCCCCATTGTGCGAGGCCTGCCAGGCATAGGAAGATAAAATGTGAACACACCCAAGGCTCAGGGCTCACGCCGGTCGACCTGGAATACATTTTTGATAAATAAGAGGCTTTTTTTGTCAATTAAACAAAGAGACGGTTGAAATTTACGGATTATAGTGCTAAATGCACTTTTATTAAGGATTAGAAGCACATTTGCATTCAAAGATTTGACTTTGAGCTGCAGACGTTTGTCTGTGTGTGAATTTGCAGACATTTGCTTCTTCCTAACAGCCTCATTAACCTGTAAATACCACTTTCACATCAAAGGCGGCGTCTCTGCTCACACCTCGCCATCCTCCAGTGTCACCAAGTGTCTTCATGAAGTCACTATTCTGCTGCTCACTTTTTTACATGAAGACGTGAAAGATGTAAACACACGGTTGCAGGCGATGCTGTATGAGGGGAAGGAGCTCATGTTTTATGTTCTTGCATCAGTTTTGACACTGAATGTGTAAACCCAAAGGAGAGTTGGATCTGGATCAGGGAGGGCTGCAATGGATGTAGTTTGTCATCATCACACCTTTTTACTTATATGTTTACATCAAAATATGATCAAATTTCTTCCTTTTTACTTTTTAAGAAAAAATACTAAAACTGATATTTATCAAAAATTACTGTTCAGTTGTTTAAATTTAATTGATTAGCTCAATGATTGAATATAATACAATAAAAAAGGGTTTGATAGCTCAGGACATTTTGTCCTAAGCATCATCTTAGAAAGACATTTTGAGAAAAATATTCAAATTTCTGCTTATGACTGCGGCTCACATATATTGTAATAATTAGTTAATAAATATTAATTTGTCTTAACTATGAAATGCTTTCTTATAACAACTTGCCCAGGAGAATAACTGCAGCTGTCAGGTGAACTTCCGGTAGTAAATAATACAATCCACTTAAATAATCTGATTTTAATTACACAAAAAGCTTCAATGTTGTAATGATACTAAGCTTTGCAATTACTTGAGGTTTTTCTACATTTACTTGAAGTTTGTGAAATAAGTAAATAACTGTTGATTTATTGGCTCAGCTCCACTACATCCACTTAGTGGACTGACAGTTTGCAATCATTCATTTTTTAAACATTGCAATGCTTTAAAAAGCACTTTTGGGGCCATTTTTGGTCCTTATTTTCTTGTTCCTTTTTAAATGCCAGTTTTTCAAGATTTTAAAACCGTATTTGCATGAAAATCAAACTGGCAGATAAATTCAGAGGAGTAATAAAAGCAAGAATCCCTCTAAAATGTATGTGGGTAGAAGTAAAGCAGTATAATGTACAATAAATGGGCTCTATTATGCCACTTTAGTAATCACATACATTCATTTCTAAAATTATTAGCGGAAATGTGAATTTTGCAATCTAGCCTGAATCTTCTGACGTGAAGAGGAGGTGGGGGTCACAATGCCTGCTCATCCACCGGGACCAGTCCTGCTGGCCCCATCAAAGCCCAGGGAGCCTTTGATGGGGCTGATAGGGATCAATGGAACAGGGAAAGAGGCCTTAACTGAGTGTGTTACAGACGGGGCGGGCAACTCCTGGAGACTGCCGGCAATGGAGATCAATGATTATTAGGCGTCATCAGCACCTTGATCTGCATAGAGGAATCCATTCAGCATCAAAGAGCCACGTTTGGGGGTGTTTCAGTCTGTTCCACCGGGACGTCTGGAGATCTTTACTTTTTTTGCTTATTGAACCAAAGCTTCACTGTTTAAAACATCTTTGCTCCAGTTAAGTGATAAGTTGACAAGAGTCTAAACTAAAACAGCTAATCTTGAATTATTTATGAATAATAAATTCTGCAGGGAAACTTTCATAGACTACCAAATTTCTTAGAGTATATACCTGTGTTTTAATGTTTAGCACTGTGTTTGTATTTAGTATTACAGGCTGAGGTTGGTGCAGAGGCCCAAAAAGAGACAGGAAAGGAGACATTGTGGGATTTCTCAGGTTGTTTTGTAAGATGTCTTTTAAAATATTTTTTTTTAAGTGGAATAACACTGTTCAATTCATTAATATATTTTAAGATTATTCCATGATTAAGATATACTCTGAAAACAGAAAAATCTTAAACAAATTTCATAAACTTTTTGAACTTCCAGCTTCTATTTTCCCTTCCCATTTTTTTAGCTATCAAATTGATCCATTTTATAATTAATTTTCAGCTGCTCTGAGCATCAAATGGACAATAATCTGCCCCAAATACACAATTTCCTCCAGCAATAATAAGATTTATACCTAATACCAAAAACTTTTAGGTTTTACTAAAATAATAAAATGTTTTTAAGTGTTGAATATCTTTAATCTTTCTTTATATTGTATTATTTTTTTTATCTTGGAAGTGAGATCAGAGACGGAGGAAATTTAAGTCCCAGCAGAGTAGTGTGTCATTTAGTTATTTACATATACAGTTTATTGAGAATAAATAAAACAAGCAGAATAATAATATGATCAGATATGTTATATATTTTTAGAGCAATATTAGTTGATTTGTGTGAAAATGCTGGAAAGTTTTTTTGAGAAAATTTTATGTACTGTTTGCTGAGGGGCAGAATTTTGAAGGATTTTTATCCTTTCCTGTGAAAAGTTTTTTGTCTGGTTTGTGAATGATAAATCTCAGCTCCAGATCTCAGTCTGTGGAGACGCGTCTCCCTCCGGTCTGCTGAGGGAGGAAGGGCAGGTCAGAATTAGGAGTGGGAGTGGGAGGAGGTGGGACCGAGGTGTGTTTGTGTCCATAACAGAGCAGCAAACAGGCCCATTAGAGATGAAAGAGTCTGAATGGAGCCAATCAAAGAGGAGCCTAGCAGGAGTCCGTTACCCCACAGACAGCAGCAGCCTGTGACCGGGGGCCGGGGAAGGGGATGACCCCCTCATCAGAATTAACAAACACATCACACACTACCTGTTTCTCTATGTTTCAGCCAGTTGAATGAGGCATGAAGAGTTGTTTTATTCTGTTCGTTTACACACGTAGACAAACACAAAGAGGACACTTCACTCAAATTACGGAAGAACTTGTTAGTTACAAACTGTGTTGGTTCACTAGTGGTTCAGGTTTCTGCAATTATTTGATGATCTTAAAAACACATTCACACTTTTTTACTTATTTACTACCAAATATCAATCATTTTTGCTAATCTTTTTGATATTCAGATGGCTTGGATCATTAACAAACTTATACTGCAGATCACAAAATTATTCCTTTTTCCAGTTATTATAATAAATTCTGTGATATTTTGCACCGATCTCAGAAGAATTTGGTCATGTGTGTTACTGAGTTCACAAGAAACTATATTTGCAGAAACACTGACAAACAGTAATTACTTTCACCCCTTTTTCAAATCAATATAACTTTGAATTTTGAGGCTGGTCTGGTGTATTTCATCTGATCCAATTCCAGTAGGCAATTGGCACTGCAGGTTAGATGAATTATCAGATTTTCATCTTTTTCTTTGAGAAACTTCATTTTAACCACATCAAAATGTACTTTTTTTTTAACCTCAAGTAACCATAACACCAAAATGAAGTGATAAGCCTCCTAAAACAGATGCTTAGCATAAATTAAGGGCAGAGATGACGGCAGGATTTAGTCCTATTAAAGTTCAATTCTTCCCAGAATTTCCGGCTAGTTGCCATTTTTTAAAACCTGTATGGCATCAAATAATAGTCTTAGAAGCAACTTATATGATACAGACTATATGTGCTAAAGAAACGAAATATATAAATGTACAAGACTCACTGAGTGACAGATTGCAGAGCCTCTTATTTTGTTAGATTATTCTAAATACTTCCTCTGTTCTGTTTTGCTTTATTTAACAGCCCTTGTCTTAAAAACAAAGCAAAGCGACATTTAAAACAATAATTTATTCATTAAGTAAATAAATATTACAGTTAACTTGATTTAATAGAAAATGTAGCAGTTTTCCGGTTGGTCTCTGAGTATGTGCTGAGTTCATGAAGTATAAAATGTGTAGTTGCTGTCTGTGGTGGTCGTGTCTGACGGCGCTGTCCTCTTCTTCATGTCAGCATCCCTCACATCAGAGAGCGCTGCATGTCGCAGATCAAGACGGGGGGGGTTGCGGGCCGGGGGCTGATACGCTGCACATCCTCCCCATCATGCATCATCATCATCATCCAGACAGACGCAGGGGCAGCAGCAGAGGTGATGGAGAGACAACAAACAACCAGAGCTCCTTTGAACTTTAAACTGTACCAATCAACTGGCTGCAGTTTTATCTGCTGTCTCCAGGTTCCTGATTAATGTTGGTTGTAAACGCTTCTCCTGTTTCTGACACATCTCCCCATCTGACTCCCAGTTCAACGCCAGTCGCTGCAGTTAAAGGCTGTAATGTCCGATGCGCAGCCGAGAGTTTCAAAACTGTTTAATTTTCATGTATATTATCATGTAGGTTGAATTTTTTTGCACAAGTAATTGTGATATTTAGTGTCATATTAGAGACACATGAACTTAAAGAAGGATCATAAAGTAATGAAGATACATTGGACCATTTCAATAAGCAAATTAAAAGACAGGACAGTTTTCCTTAAGTAAAAGCAAATAGTCTGTTAAAAATAGTCTTGCTTTCTGAACATGTAATGATGGTACATGGATTAGTAAAGTCTAGTACATGTTTCAGTAGATGTGTTCAGTGGGGAATAAAAATGCCTCCACAGAGATCTTATCAAATTTGGCATAAATCTTGATGATTATATAATATTTTAAACATTCATTTCAGTACTATTCATTTCCATCATGATTCCATGACAATTGCACATCATGTGGTACAAAATCTACAGCTTTAAATTAAGTGTAGTTAGAAGCACAAAGTAATCAAAGAAAACAAGCTTAGGCTATTAAAATACCAAAAACATGTATTTCTTTGTTTGCAAAGTTGAATATTAATTTCAGTTGGCTAACTACAGGCTACTACCAGCACTCTCCTGAAAGATGGGGGGATATCATGATGTAGAAGAGTTGATGAAAATATTACCTAAATGAAAGTGAGCATCATGTTGGTAATGGTTTATTACAGCTAAAGTTCTCTAAACAGCTCCGTTAGAGCGACTTATTAGCAACGGTGACGGCACCATTATGTCGGCTCCACTTTATGACAGTTTGAAGATCCACCGAGGAGTTACCAGGCCGGGAGGTGTCGGTCCTGGATGCTATCAAAGCCCCTTTGAAGTGTCCGTGTGACAGTAATGACCTATTAGCACCGGTGTCCCCACTTTTGCCATACCGGAATGGCAGACCCTTGGTTTTTGCGCATGCGTGGCACAAAAACCTGCCTCAGATTTATGTTAATTACACATGAAGTGCATCAGTTGCATGACCAAAGCTCGAGGGAATATTCACTTACAAATACAGATTTATAAACAGTTTTCTTGTATTTAGACGTATGGTTTCTTATATAGGGTATAAGTGCTGTGTTTTTTTGTGTTCCGTTTGTTTTCATTTTGTTTTTGCATCAACACTCCAAGAATTTTATGAGCAAACCTACGTGGCAGTAAAGTCTCATCAGATGAATCTGTACTTAAATTGCCGTTTTATTGTGCGCTCTTTTTGCCGGAGGTTGTGATGTTTAAAATGCTCCCATTCTCCCAAAATAACACTCGCTTGAACTTGTTATTTCTAACTTTAAAATTACTGTATCTAAATAACGTATCAAAACAGCATACTTCTTCATCCACCTCTCCGCTGCGCACAGACAGCGCGCGCCCAACCGGATCCACCCCGCCCGTGCACGCTCATTAGCTTATCAATAGCAGCGTTTGGTTGATGTGCGGATAATCTTTTAAACCGCACAATGCGTTGGTTTACGCACCATTTGCACACAAAACAGCGCCTGCGTGACGTTCCCGGGTCCATGAGGGCGGTGGAGCTGAGCCTCTTCACAGCTGGGATCATCATCATCCTCAGCTCCTTATCACGCGCTGCATCGAGAGCTCTGCTGCGGCATAGAAAGTGGAGAATAGTTCATGATGATTGGAGGCGCCAAAGGAGAGATGAGCGATCAGTTTACTTCATCATCATCATCATGAGGGCGGAAAGTAACTGCGTATCGCCTCAAGTGTTCTGCCTATTTACTCCAAAGGAAATACTGTAGCTGGAAATATTCTAACTTCTTTTTACAAATGACAACACAACACAAATTTAATTTAAGTCATGGATTTTAGTTTGACAATAAAAAACTGTTACAAATAAGAGTAACTTGTGTTTAATAATCAGGTGTGAAATAGACTAACAGTGCTGAACGTATAGGCCAGCTTTACATGAAATACTAGTTTTAAATCACTTCTGTTGTTGGGTCTGCTATTTCTGCCGTTCAGTGTATTCCTGGGAATGTTTTGGTTACTTTAATCAATTTAATGTCATTATTATTATGAAATAAGCCAAAGAAATATTGCAAAGATTAATTTCTAGATACTCTGTTTCACTGTATTGTACTTTTCTTTGATAATAGATCTTAATGACATCAAACTACTAAATGTTGTAGAACATTTAAGTTTAATCCTATACTTCAACATGAAACTGACAGACATGGTTAATGTTCACATCAAGATTTTACAATAAATAGACACATACACAGTACCTTCACATTGCATTTTACTGCAGCAATTCTCTGGTAATATTTTGTAGGTTAATTTCCTCTTTTCTTCTTTTAAAATACCTTTTTTTATCACCAAAATACTCCCTGAAGTATTTGGTAAATTTGCTTTTCATTGTTTAAAAAAAGAAAGTTTTCTGTCTCTGGTGGCTGCAGCTACATTCAAGATTCCCATGTTAAAAAAAATATATTTTCTTTATGAGATACTCTACATTATTATGAATTCAACTTTAAAGTTGTGTTTAAAATGATAAAATAATACTTTAAATTTCAAATATTGTTTCATTTCCTGAAGTACCTTTAAATAGTAACTCAAAAATAAACTATGATTTTAAGATATTTTGTGCATGTTATCTTTAAATTGTCATGATGAATCTTTCTTGAGTTCAAGATCTGATTTGAAAAATGTGTATTGTCTGACTTTTAGATATGCATCTAACTTATATTCTGGTACATTTTAAAAACATTTTTGGCTTTATTTTTACTTGGTTGTGTAATTTCATCTGGATATAAACCTGAAATTTTCCCCAGTGTGCAGGATCAGATGTTTGTCAGACCCCGGTGCCCCCTGTGTGGTGTGTTTCATCATCAAGCCCTCACACAGTTCGTCTTTAATCTCGGGATCATCCTGGGATTAGCTTTTGTCTGCATATTAAGCCACTCACTGCTCATTATGTTGCTGATTAACCTGAAGGCGGCTCCTCACCTGAAGCTGCAGGAAATGTCATTTGCATCTAGCTGATCCTGATTTTCTGGACGAGACGAGCAGTTTGGCAATCAGTGAACATTTGAAAAGTACAAATAGATTAAAGCTTGTAATGAGGATTATTTTCTTATCAGTTATTCTATCGTAACAAATACTCTGAATCATATTTGACTGATTAACTGTTTGGTGCTTAAAGAGTGAGAAATTGGTGGATAAGGCAGTTTTCTATCTGAAATGAAAAGAGAAAGCTAAATTGTTCCCATCCTTTAACTTTAGGTTTTGGCTTCAATACTGATTTAATTTTTTACTTCCATCTTAAAAGCAGTAGTTTGTTTTAAATGTTGGATTTTATTTTTCATTTTATTTCCCTTTTACTATTCTTAAATGTTTGCATGCTCTAAGCCAAATCTTATATTGGCTATGAACATATATTCCAGACTGAGCCTGACATGATGCCAGGTGTTGTTATTCTTCTATGACCGGTCATCAAAAATGAAAGGACACTATTCTTAAATTCACTTTCCAGCTGCTTAACATTATAAGTGGGTTTATTTTAAATGGCAAATTCCTTGTTTAGTGATTCAGATGAGTTGGATGTAGATGTGGAGTGGTTCCTCCCCCATCCTGAATGAAAATTCTTCTTCTCTTACAGAAACCTTCTCTGCCAGGGTTTTTACGGCGTGGATGAGGCTGTGGAGGAGATGCAGACGGTTCGGGGTGAGGAGAGTCTATTATCTGTTTGGGAGGCAGGAAGGAGGGCCGTGGGGGGGTTCTTCCCAGACTCACTGGAGCCTTGTTGTAACAGGCTCATTGAGACTGAATGGGACGTCTTAATTACTCCAGTTGTGAAAACTGAAGGACGGGAAGGAGGGAGGGGAGGATACATGCTTTGATCTTCAGGCTGAAATGAGCTGGGATGGCTGCTATAAATACAGCCAGTTTGTTGATGCATTCACAACTTTTCAAGTTCCTGAACAGACCTGCGGATCTTTTCCTGACCCCAGTCACACATCTAAAAATCTAATTCAATACAAGGATCTTGCTTCTTGGTTTCCTGTTGGACAAACTCCAGAGCTCAGCAGCATGAGAGGATATTTCTCCATTGAGTGGATGGCACAGAGCAGCCAGCCGGCCACAGCAGAGACCTCCATCTCTGATTCTGGACCTGCAGCCTGCGGGACACATTCAGAGAGTCTGCCGGGTTTTTACAGCAAGACAAAGTCTGATGGTTTACCTGAACAGGAGCAGCAAGAGAGCAGGAGTCGGCAGCTCGGGGCGTTCAGCCAGAAGCCTCCCCAGCACCAAACGTCTCCCAGTAAGAAAGGTAAGAGTTTCACTGGGAATGCACAGTTTATTCTGCTGGGTTTACCCCAAAACTGGGGAAAACTTTTAATAGCAACAGGTTATTTTTTGAAGGCCTACAAGCAGTTTTCATAGTATCTAACCAAGTATTTCATATCTGAGATACTGGGATTATTTTCAGAAAATTCTGATGATTTTTTTTCTTTTGTCTTGTTTTATTTAATTTATTTATTTAAAAAATAAAATGTAATTTTATGTTGTTTTTTTTAAATATATATTAGTAATATTTATTTTACTTGACCAAATAGTTTCT
>JAVQJG010291904.1:0-29431 GCA_036024015.1 Craterocephalus amniculus | reverse complement strand
AAACCTCAAATACACAGAAGCACAAACTCAGACAGTCACAACATTGGACACAATGAGGAGGGCGGGGTGGGGGGTGGGGGTATTTATGACAATCACACTGTCACACTGTTTGATTTTTTTTATGATTGTTGTTAATAGACATACTTAATCGATTTCAAGTCACTGATAGTTTGGATTGTATCGTTCTAAATGAACTAGTATTGTATCGAAACAAACTGTGATATGAATCGAATCATTGTTAAAATAAAACGTTACACCCCTAAGATATATATATATATATGTAGAGAGAGAGAGAGAGAGAGATTTTTTTATATGTGAATATATATATTTTGTGCCCTTTAAGTAAATATTCTTCTCACACTAACTTCATCTTCCACATCAAAGATAACAGGTTATATTGTTCACCGCTCCATGAGCAGCCTAATTTCCTAAAATTTTCACACTTTTCCATCTTTCATTATTTCGATCATCTAATTTATGTTGATAATTGTTTGTCCTTTTTCATCTCTCGATGTGCTGGTTAAGACACTTTTACTATGTTGTCTCATTCTCTATTTTGTCAAACCTTTCATTCACTGGAGCTGCATTAGAGATCAGAATATCAACAATCCCGGCAGAATTCAGATGGATCCAGAGGACGGGGGCTGAAGTGACAGGAGATGTATCTGAGTAATAATAAACACTGTGAGACTGCTGGATGAGCTAATAATGAGGAATTCAAGTGTGTAGCAATGAGTGTGCTGCTGCTTCCTCCCGAAACATGCAAACAAAGCAATTACTCCAGATCTGATCAACGTCATCAGTTTCAGATGGGTCAGACAAAAGTAGAAAACACCCATAACTGGCAGTGAAAGAGTTGGCTGGATTTCTAAAATAGTGCCAGCCTTCATTACTGTGAAGGAGCAGCAGGGTTACATTCACACCACATGAGGGCAATTTTCACACGTTGTCTTCCATTACTGCACCTCCCTCCCACTGCTCACCAGGCAGCCTCACATGACTTCAAGCTCCCTCTGAATCCAGAATCTGAATCCTAATCTGCAGAGCTGATTTATGTTTGTCAATGTAAATGTAAATTGGCGACTAAATTTATAACAAAATCAAATATTTTTTATTTATTTTACAAATCATTTTCATTGGACAGGATATGACAAATGAACTCCAATAGACCTTCATTCAGAAACATGTTTATTTCCACCTATTTAACTGTAAGATAAGTTAGGAGAAATGTTTAAAAGAGGAAACAAAATGTATTTTTATAACAAGAGTTGAATTTGATTTTTTAAATGTTAATTAGAAGATTAGACTCTGATGTTTCATCTCAGTGAAGTGAAGACATGGATGAAGGAAATGGATGGGATAGGACCCCTCTGGAGTCTAGATGCTGGTGGTGGATGAGCAGAGTTAGGACGTGATAATGCTTCTGATGAGGCTCCTCTGGGATCAGGAAGAAGTTTTGATGAGGAGGTGAGTTGCCCAAAAGTCAGGCTGGAGGGGGGAAAGGCAGAACAAAAGACAGTTTTAAAGAACGGGGTTCAAACTGACTGCCTCAAAAATGTAGCAGACAAGAAAGCCACTGGACCGGAGGAGTGACGACCAAATTGTGACAGGATGCAGAGTCAAAATGCCAGATAATGAAGGCAGATGTGAGAGAAAAGATCTTCCTTATTGTCTTGGTGGAGCGGCTGCATGAATGAAGGAAGAGGATAGGATAAGCTCCCCCCTGAAAGAACCAAAAAAGATGCACTTGCCAAGAAAAGGCAGTTAAATCGGTAAAACACATGAAGCAGCTGCATTGAGGCTTAGAGAAGAGAATGAATCTGTTGTCAGGCCTGGAGGAGAAGATGCTGAGCCTGCGTTCAGAGTTACAGGGCGAGCCGGTGTCTGACATGGATGAGAAGATCATCAGTCTGAATTCAAGCTTAGCAGACAATGCACTCAGGTTTAAAGGAGGACAGGATGAGCCTGCATTCAAACTTAAAGGCTGTAGACAGCTTGAGCAGAGAAAATAGCTTAAGCGAGGGCTTTAAGCCACCACAAGCCAGATTCTGACTGCTGCAGAAGTGTAGCGGGTGAAAGAGACATTAGGCCAGGCAAACAGCAGACACCAGCTGATAAAAGCAGCAGGAGAAGTATGACTGCTGATTATACTGGATGCAAATGAATGACCTGATTACAGTCCTGGGTTGGAAGAGCTTTTGGTTAGCTTTTGATATGAGATAAATGACATCTAACTCAGCTCATATAACTAGTTCAATGATACATTGCTAAATTGCAGAATTTGAGCATTTCCACTGCCATAATACTGAATGAGACCCAGACCAGATCAGGCTATATATTTATCATGGAGAATAACCTTATACTCATTCCATCCATTACTTATTGAATTATGTTAATGACAGAAGGATGGACGGACGGACACACACCAACGCTGCCGAAAACGTAGCCGTAGGTAAAAAAAAAAAAAGTTTTTTTTTTTTTAAGATAGTGTGTTGGTTGTAATGGAGCAGCATCATTGGCTCTAAGAAACATCCTTTTGTTCCTGATTGGATGATGTAGGCCTGTTTGGAAAGCTGCATGGACACTAGAGTGTAAGATGATTCCCTGATAGAGCTGAAATATAAAATGAGTTAACTTTTCATTAAGACTTTGCAGATTGATAAACTCAATTAGCTTTACTGACCCTAATTAAAGCGCTTAGCCATTATTCCGTGATCTACATCCAATTCTTCTTTACTGAGAACTTTCCAGTCTAATGCTGCCACAATTACGACTCCTGATGGACGATTTAATTTACTGTAGGAACATTTTATGCCATCATGATTATAAGCAGAATAATCAACAACTTACCTGGTCATATCTGGAGAACAAATGACAAGCAGAAGCAGTTGGATTAAGCTTGACAAGAGTGAACAACAAGAAAGTGGAAGAGGAAGCTGGAGCAGGTAGGCCATGAGCAATGGACCTGAACCCTTAGGAAATTGCCCGGTGATCACTTTAAGAAAGAAAACACGGATCTCTTCTCTGACGGGGGAAGATTTTTCCAGCCACTGTGTATCAAACTCAAGAACTTAAAGTCAGACTCGAAACTGAGTAAAATATTTGTTGTAGGTTAATAACAAGGCTTAGGCTTAATAATCAATAAATAACTATATAATAATGCTATGATATTTTACTATATCATATTATTTGATCATTTAAAATAAAAGCCCATGATACTGCCCAAATGTTATCCTCCTCCTAACAACTATTGGTCAAAATGCAACAGTTTTAGTTTCACACTGGTCAGAAATGAGTTTGCAGCTTTCCAGGTTGGCATTATGCAGCATATCAACATCACTTGTCACATTTACCTGCTTTAAAGCTCAGCTCGTCCTGCTCCTGGCCAGTGTAATCATACAGCGCTCTGACTCTCACACCTTTGTCCGCATCTTCATCAAAAGGGTTCTGCCCTTCGTTGCTGTCGTTGCCTGAGTTCTGATCTGTCTGGTCCTCTTCCGACCATTCAGAGGAGGCCGAGTATGCCTGATTCTTCTCGTAGCTGCTCACACTAAACACACAATGGAAGCACATTTAACGATCAACAATGCTTATTCTGCTACTTTGAGTATCATTGACTGTGCATGCTTTGTGTAGCTCTGTTTGTATGTTTGTTTTGTACACGTTGGTCAAACATGCTGTATAGTTGTAAGTTTGTGGTAATGAAGGAAAAGATTCAGTTTTGGGTTTGGAAAGATGATCTGTTTGGGACATAATGTTAAAACATTGCTTTGATCAGATTTTACCTTCCTCTGTCTCCAGCCTGAGCGTGGTCCACGGCTGTGTTGACACGCGTCAGCATGATTCCATCATTTCCTTTCTTAGACTTGTCCTTTTTGGAGATGTTGTGAGTAAGCTCCGGGTTGTATTCCTGCAGAAAAAAAATAGTGAGAAGTTGCTTAAATTAGTTTTTTGATCTACGTTTCTTCTAATATTTCCACACATATAAGGTTCAGCTAATATGTTGCATATTTTGCAAATATCTTTCACAAAATGTATCCATTAATGACTTGAAATCTTTATTTTCTCCAAACATATCACCTCAAACTGAGGCCAGTTCATGTGCATGCCAGGACCGTGGACGTTCCTGAACAATTTCAGATCTTCTTGTGGGCTGGCTGACATGATGGTGTGTTCCAGTTCTCTGTACACTGTGGCATAACTGGACAGAAAAGAAGAATTCATTTAAGTGCAAGTATAGGCTGACCACTGTTTTGTCATGCTGACAACTTCAAATAAGCCAAACCTTTGGTTCTCTGTGAGGTTTATGTGGCGTTTGACATCCAACAGCACCTCCCTGAGGAAGCTCAGCCTTTTCTCCTCAAACTGCTGGCACTGTTCGAACACCTGCTCCATGTTTTCCATGTACTGAGGGGTACATTTATTCAGCTCATCCAGAGCCTTCTCATATTTCTCTTTCGCCTATGTGATAGCACACATGCAAAACACTTTAAGAGAAATACAAAAAAAAACTAAGAGATCTAAATGAATAATAAATTGAAATTCTGCAAATTACTTCCTTTTAGAGCTGCACAATACATAACATTTACTTGTAAACCCTAATATCCATGTGCATGATATCAATACTGCAAACTAAAGACTTTGACATGCAATGTGCAGGTGGATGCAATCCACTTAGTGAAAGTTCTTGTTTTGTGCATGATCTATGAATAATAAACATGCATAGGTGTCCAAGTGTAACACAGTCCCTTAAAATATTTATTATTTAGCAACATACTAAAGGGTAATTTTGCTTTTTTGTTTAACCTGGGGTCTATTTTCATCTTTCCTTTCATACATGTGAGTAATGGGGAAAGGAAAGATCAAGATCGCTCCAGTATTTAGCCGGGCAGGCAGCTGGCAGCCCAGCTAATGACAAGTTTCGGGCAACTGGCTACGTGTCTAAGTTCAACCTAAAAAAGTGCTTTTATTCCAAACCGCAGTGCTCGGTTAGTGTCAATAAGTGTCTGACAATGTACTTAAGAGGAGAAATATACGTAAGTATCCGTTTTACCTGGCAATTGCTATGTGTATGTGGGAGATTCCCACTGGTGTTTTGACGCACGTTATCGCGGGATTTCAGGATAACCCGCGAGATTTGGAACACCATTACTTTCTCCATCACACACATGTTTGAAAGTAATTATGAAAACAGACCCCAGGCTAAAAAAAAAGCTACATTTCCCTTTAAATTCTTTGTTATATAAATCACAAGTCATATAATAACTGCAAAGTTCAACAACAATATCACACATCACACGTTTATGCAGCCCAGTAGAATAATGTTTTTTTGGTGCCAGGATTGTCAAGTAAAAACACCATCCAGGCATCAGAAAAGTTCATATTCCTTCACTCGACCAATAAAAGAAATGCCCTTTGATGTAGAAACACAACCCCGTTTATAAAAGTTTTAATGATGCTTCTGGTTTACTTGTTTTTCATCTCTATGACCGACTCTGAATAGAAGGGATTAAAAGGGTTCTCTGATGCAAAAAAAAAACATTGGTCGGTGGGCAATAAAAGGGGACCAGAGTCCACTTCAAGAACAGTGAAGAAAAGAGAGGGGTTCAGGTGTGGCACTCAGTCACACATTAACAATGCAACACTGACTCCAGATATGCAGCCTGACTGAAAATATCCTGACGGCTGATTTGTCTTTGATCCCTTAGGGCTGTTAGAGCTACAGCAGCTGATGTTTTCACCTTCTGCGAGTCCTGTTTGCACTTGTCCAATTTCTCCTGCAGCTTCTTCAGCTGATCAGCAGTCACAGAGGTGTCCCCCTTACTGTTAGACTCTCTCATGGTGGCCACCTTCTCCTCTTTGCAGGCCATGTGGTACGACTTCTTGGCAGCCTCGAGCTGAACAAGAGATATGACACCTGATCAGCAGATCTGTTGCTTAGTGAGGTAACTTCAGATTAAAGTATCAGTATTTGTTTTAACAAATGTTCGCCTTGTAGGGTTTGCTTTTCATGAAAATTGTTGGGCTACAAAAATATTTACTTGCTGTTATCTCACTGCTTCATTTGTTAATTGATGAATAAAAATAAATTGACCTTTTTAATCTTTTTTAAAATTTTTAACATGAATAAACCTACTAGTTATTTCTGTTGATAATTTCTCCAGAAATCTTTTCCTTTAATGGGTTTAAAGAACAATTAAACTAAAAACTAAAGGTGCATCTTTTATTCTGATTTTAATAAATTAATTCCTTAGTATTGTTAAAAATTTTAGTTTGTTCTTGTTTCATGTACACATGAATTATATTATCAACATGTCACAAACAAAAAAGTTAACAACAATAAAACAAAAATGTGTTATCTTGAGGAATTCTGAGTGAGGATGATTGGTATACAGTAAGAAGTCTGTTAAATCCTGCTGGACCTCATGGCAATCATTTAGAGACCCTTTAAAATGAGCGTGTTTAAAGACACAAAAAAACCTTTCAAACAAGTCTGGAACGCAGTGTTAAGGTCGGATAGTTTCGTAATGTGTCTTTAACAATTTGTCCAAAGTACCCCCCACCCTCTCACCTCTTTCAGTTTCTTGGCCCAGGGTTTTTGGGCCTTCTTAAATCCTTCCTCTGCCTCTTTGGTCTCCTTGAATCCTCCCATCATCTGCTTGTGATATGAGTCTTTCTGCCAGTTTTTCACCTTTTCAAAGTCCTCGATGATTAGATGGTTCTTAACATCCTGGTGAAGATCGCTCACCTTCTCAGCCTCTGTCATCATAGCCATCCAAGCTCGCTCCACGGTGCCATACTGAGGCCCTGGCCGAGGAATGAAGGGTGGGTAAGGGGCATGGCTAATCTGACAGCTCTCACATTGAAATATTACATAGAAAATGTATCATTAAAAGCTACTCAAGTATTTTTGCGCTTCTTCTATTTCTTCAAAGCACTGTGTGTTTTACCTTTGTCTATTAAGTGCCTCCATCTCTTGGACCACTCGGTCAGCTGCTGTGAGTAGGCTTTCTCGATTTTGGCTCGCTCCTGGATGCAGTTCATGAGGTCATTGCAGAGCCGATGACCATCGTCAATTCGTTTTACTGTCCGTTTGTAGTGTCCGACCTACATCACATCCAACAACATCTGTGTTACATTCACTCCTAAATATCATGAGAGAGATAAACTATTACTGCAGCTTGCTAGTTTTTTTTTGGCATTTTATCATAACTTGATATTTTATTGGACGCTTGTGTCCACTCAATACAAAGCAGTAGCATTTAAACTAAGACTATAAACATTTATGTATTTTCTTTTACTCCAAATGTGTCATAAAGGTTAGGTGTGTAGCATCTGCTGATATCTAGTGGCCAAAATTTCCCCACACTTTAAGTAAAAACTACAAAAATCAAACAAACTAGTTTATCCCTCATGTGTTGCTGTAGTTGCATAGTGCTGCAGCATGGGGTGTTAAAATCTCTTTGGTGATATTCAGATGCCTCTCTTTTTCTTGTTTCTTCAGGAAGTAGGACATTTCTCTTGTTGCTAAAACTTACAGACACCAGATATGTGAAGATACTTTCCGGCTGATAGCTAGCTGTATATTTTGCAGTGCATTACTCAAGCTGTCTAGCTGCTTTGCACTTCTTTTCTTACAAAGGTCACTGTGTGAGATGTCATTTCAGTCCCCCTGCAGCCTGGAGCTAAATTCCTAAATGGGCAGAATGGAACATGGAGGAAAGAGGCTGCTTCCTCTGCTGTGTGAGGAGTTATGCATTGAAGCTGGGGGTGGGTTAATGTCATATAATTTACAACTCTCCATGGATGCAGGAGCAACAACCTCCAAGAGAGCTGCTAGTTTTGCCCAGAGACTAAGACGTGCTGTATACAGAGCAGGGAGAGGCTGCAACCCCATTTTACTGCACTTATTTCACCTTTATGGTATTGAATAAAGAAATGCTTCTTTGCTGAGTGTGTGATGATATTTAAACCCATAATTCACCCTGAAAATGAAAAAATGTAAGAAGCTGGAAGACAATTGATCGTATTCCATCCAGATTTCTGCTCCAGCAGCAGCGAGCCGAGTCAGCGATCAGCAGGCAGCAATGCAGCAGCTCCACTATAACGCAGTTCCTGCCTGATGAAGTGAGCGTGCGCTGGAAGCAAACACCTTCACAGCGCCTGCTGATTCCTAAACATATGTCCATGCTGAAAAACATGTTGAGGATAAAACTCTCCAGTCTCGGAGGAAAGTGATGATAAAATCTGAATACGCACATATGCTTTCCTATCGATTTCATTCTTCAGTGATTTTTAGGGTACTGATTCCATTTAAATTGTGATTCTTGCAGAAAGAAGAAAAAGAAGAAGAAGAAGAGATTTTTTTAAACAAAAATATCTATTTAAACATTGTGAAAGAAAAAAAAATCCCATTATTTAGGTGAATTAATGTTTTCTTCCACCCTGGCCCACTGCATACATTTGTCCTAATTATCTACCCAAAAGGACCATCAGGGTTTGTGTTCTGTTTTTCCAGGTTTGTACGCAGCGAAGAGTCATCAGCTTGTTATCCAAA
Organism: Craterocephalus amniculus; assembly: GCA_036024015.1. Classification (NCBI taxonomy): domain Eukaryota; kingdom Metazoa; phylum Chordata; class Actinopteri; order Atheriniformes; family Atherinidae; genus Craterocephalus; species Craterocephalus amniculus. Next base: position 20,874 of record JAVQJG010291904.1, on the reverse strand, counting down.
AAAAGGATAAAAAAAAAAAAGCAATATGACACCATCTGAGAAGATGGTTGAATTGTGTTTGCCAATCTGCCTTTTGATAACTAATACAGGAAGAGTGCCAAATATGTCCAGGTTCCTAATTTGTAAAAAAATGCTGCTTTACCACTCCGTATTTTGTGGTATGCTGAATATTTTGTAGCTGTAAATGGAAAGATAAAAGAAGAAATGTAAAGACTGTGATAGGTATCCCCCATTTGTAATATTACATTTTTAAAAATCCTAAATTAACTATGACAAATAGGTTTCGTATTGACCAATAATTATGAGAAAGGACATTTTCACTAGAGCACAGATGATATTTGTACTTATTGTTGGCTTGCTTGAACATGTAGGAAACGAGACAAAAAAAATCCATTAATTCCATCATAACTCAGATGGAGACACATAATAATTAATTCTTTATTCTGTTTGTAAGGGGCATTCGGTTTAACAATGATATCTTACACTCTTCTAGCTGAACTACCTCAATTCCTGGCTGTGGTGTCATTGCAGTAACCCCACTCCATCACACCTTTCCCAGATTTTACACCCACACCTGCTCACAAGTTTCTCATTCCCCTTCTCAGTCTCTTTGGTGAATATACTTCTCCATTTCCATTGTCCTGCCAGACAGAGAATATTGTTCCAGCTTTAATGGCTGCCTAATAACACTATACCTGCTCTTGTTTCCATTACTTTTAATGACTTTTCTACAAAAAGGTAAGGTGTCTTAAATAGCATTTCCAAACCGTGACAGACATTTTTGTTCCAAGCATCATATACATCAGGCATTAACTTACTACTTCTGTTGTTGAGGTTTTGTTGTATTTCGACTTTTAATTTGATGTTTTGATAAATGGATCATCTGGTTTTCACTTGGGCTGTTATTTTACCATAAATATCCCCTGAATGAGACTTCAGATATATTGTGTGTGTCTAGTGTAGTTTGGTTTACTGCTTCAAGCCTCAGTCTGATCTTTGGCTAGTTTTGCTTTCTATAGTCCAGGTGGGGGTTTATGGGTGTTATGTGTACGCTGATCTGTTCCTGGGAGTTAATCTTTATTCACTGTAACTTCAGATTTCATGTTCTGTTTAAGTTTTACTCTTGTTAACCTAGTTTTCTGTTTTATTCTCAGAGTTTTCTCCCTTGTGTTTCCCATTAAACGTCCTTCTTGCCACACCTGCTCCTGCTTGTCATTTTCCCCTTTAGTTTACATACCCCGGGTTTCCCTTCGTTCATTACCAGATTCTTGTCAGTGCCATCATCTTATAATATCTCCCCAGTCAGTATGTAAGTCAGTTTGTGCTTTTTTCTATGTTTCTTTTCTTGTCCGCTGTACTTTGTTTATCCTGCCAAAGCAGCACCTTTAGTAATTCTATATATAATATTTGGTTACAACCACCTGACTCCCACATTTGCATCCTCAACCACCTACAAACAGAGGCCAAGCATTTGAGCTGAAATAATGCATGGCATCTTATCAACGCTGTAGAACACCATGACGGCACACATAATAATGAGCAGGCTTCTATAACAAATTAACAGCAAACATCTACGGGTGCCCTGAAGTTTCCGGTTCTGGGATGTTTACAATATATCCTTTGGGTCCTGTGGATAGTGTGGAGGAGTCTTTGTGGACTGGACTCTCCTCCCACAGATGAGATCTCATTATATTGCTATCCAGGGAATTCGGAGAACCTGTGAACCTCGGACTCTTTGTGTTTTGAGCCCTTACTACTGCTGGGGCTGTCTGCTACTGCAGCGGGGTGATGTTACACATATACATATACATAAGTGCAAAAGTGTAAAGGTAAGATCCAAGTGAATTACTGGGTGCAGTTTCTATCTAGCAGAACAGTTTAACATGAAGAGAAGGTGTCAGTGGATTTAAAAGGAAAAAACAAACAAAGCTTACAAAGACACAACACACACACAAGTTGAGTTAGAGAACCAAGGCAACATCATTCATTTCCAAATACTGAAATTATTTCAAATAGTTCATTTTTAACCGTCACAACTGAGAAGATATGGTGTGCTAAGTCATCTCTCACCTAACTGACGGTAGCAGAGTTTGGCAGCATGTTAACAAACTGTGTGGGCCTCATCATCTCATGTTTGAGTGTGGAGCATCCAGAAATCAGTGAGGCAGCCCTTTTGATAAATCTGATGCTGTGTGTGCTGCCGAGTGCACGCCTGATTAATGTGTGGGTGTGTGCCGACACACAGCTGATAAACAAGGCCACACATCTTTCTTTTTCTCACTTCCCCGGTTCAGTGGAAGTTCATTACAAGCCAGTGTCGCTTTCTAGTTAAGTTTAATCTGTCAACAGCTGTATGCTACTCTCTCACCTCCCAAAAACTGTCTGTGGTCTCCTCCTGGCTGGCGGACTCGTCGTAGGCTCCAGACATGGTCCCAGGTTTGATGGGGCGGCTTTAGGATGTGAGGGTCTGCAGCAGAGAAAGGCTCCTCATGCACTGTCAGAGACGACACAAACACAGGGTCAATCCTGAGATGAGCTGCTGCAGGAAAAGCACGATGTACGAGACGAATAATGAAGCACATCAAAACACAAATCTAATGAATCGGTTCAGAAGCTGCCATTATAAACATAAACAGCTTCTACACTTACATTTAGTAAAAATCTCAGCCTTTTTTTTACAGCTGATACAATCACATAACAAATTTTACATTTATTATGTGTAGTCCACAATATATTACAGCATAATTTATGATTATTAAGAGAGCCCTGAAAAGTCAACCTAGAACCAGTGATTATAGAATTTTACAAGCAAGAAAATCACAAATCAAAATTAGGAATCACCTATTACACCTCATTTTAAACAAAGCTAATATTTTGTTATTTTATCTCCAAATGCCAACCTGGAGTGAAAAGAGCTCCTCACAATATCCCAAGTAAACTAACTAGAAAGAGAAGGACAACAGCAACATGTCCAGCTGTACTTACAGACAACACAGATAATGATAAGCATTGATACAAAGTTCAAACAAAAGGAAACCTAATTGGTGGCTGTTATCAGGGAAATATAAAGTTGGATTTACCCAATACTTTCCACATACTGATATAAAAAGACTGTAAGTACTTTGAAGCCCACACTCTCCTACATAATTGCTTCATCTTATCTCTCACTCTCTGCTCCCTGGAGATAACTCTGTCAATGTCCGGCTATTCATTCTCACATGATGCACCCAGCTTTTTCTGGCACATAGTTTTGTCATGATCAAGCAATTTCTGGTCAACTTACATTATTCCTCAATCAAACATCTTTTTTATATATTAATAGCTATGAAATGAATGCCGACTTAAGAGCTGAAACATGGAAATCAGGACAGATGCATGGATGTGGAAGGCAGTAATCTGTTTCTAATTGACTACAAGCTCTCAGGTTAATAACTGAGCAAAGACACACTGCATTCAGATGTAACTTGTAAAGATAACTTCAGGTGTAAAAGCTGCCTAATTATGATGCTGCATATTCTGACAGCAATTCACCATCGTACATGGTAAGTGTACTGATAAAATGCCCAGAAAATCTAACTAGACATTAGGATTTATACTTGATCTGTCTCCTACAATACTTTAACAAAAAATCATGATTTGACTCAACAATTTAAAAAAGTCAAGAAAAAGAAAAAAAACGTATTCATATCATTGGGATGCAAATCTCTCAACCAATGGATATCTCTCTCACAGCCTGAAGTCGAGAAGTGGGCGGGGTCATTGGAGCTGACCGCTACATGACTATTTTAGAACAGCTTTTCATTCAGATGTTCACTTAAAGATAAAACAGATTTGGAACAAAACCCTGAACCTCTATGAAGTTACTGCCTGATAAACAGAATGGAATACAGATGCATTTGATCTACTGCATCTCTCCACATTACCGTCTTTACTAGTGGTGTTCCGATCGATCGGCCACCGATCATGATCGGCCGATTTCCGTAAAAAAGTACGTGATCGGTGATCGCCGATCAGCGTCTTTTGTTCCCGATCATAAAACCCGATCACCTAAACTTCATACTTTGCAGCCTGCAGAAGCGCTGTGTGGCGTCACTTCCGCTTTCCTCTGCGCTGCGCGTGCACGCGGGTGCAAATTCAAAACAAACATGTCTGCTGTGTGGAACACCGTGATGTGAAGCTGCATCCTGTAACATGCGCAACGGGAAAGTACCTCACAGGAGAAGCGCGTCAAAATACCTCAATACTACGGATCTAATACAACATTTAAAGAACTAACAGCTGACGGAGTCTGGTGAGTTTTCAAGACTTTTACTGCACTGAATGAGGAGAAGATGCCTGCAACAGGTATAACCAGTCGTCCACATGAGCCCAACAGTCAGAAGAAGCCAGAGCAAATGACCACAAAAACTATTTTATTAATCAGGCTAGACGAACACCCGTTCCCAGCGGTGGAGGACCTTGGATTTCACTGACTGCACCCGCACCTGCAGCCCGCTACATGTTGCCTGAACAGAGATATTTTAACCCTTTCATGCATGAACTGTTAAGAAACAGTGCCATATGTTTTTTGGATACAGTAATTTACTTACAGAGACACATACAGTACATTGATGCTTTTTTATTTCTTAATCATATTCAGGTTTTTGTTTTTCTTAATGTATTTTGGTAGTTTATTCAAAATGATTAAATAAACATCCTTTCCATATTTCTATTATATGGATATTCTATAAAAAATGTGGCTCTATCAATTTTATTTTCCTGTTTATCACAAAAGAAAGTTTGGTTATCATAATGTATGTTTGTACATATATAAATATTCATTCTACAGTAAGTGACAGTGTATTGCATGACTCACTGGTGACCCCTGAAGTGGCAAAATTACAAATTTTCCATCCCCACCCATGAATATACTAGAAAACAGCTGTGAAATAGGTGTCAACTGTAGTGAACACTATGCATTAAAGAGTTAAAGATGCAGTCATCCATCAGACTGTGTGCTCTTACATAAAAAGTCTCCTTAAAGAAGGTTTCTCACCCGCCCTAAGTTAGACATACATAGCGCAGACATCCTTCCTGTTTTGATGCTGAGTTTAACACCTCACTGTAATTGAATAAAATTTAAAATTAAATAAAAAAAATAAAAAATTACAGCAATGTGATCAGGATCGGTGATCAGCAGTGATCGGCTGTCAAGGGTGATCGGGATCGGTATCGGTATCAAAAAGTATGATCGGAGCATCCCTAGTCTTCACTCAGGTCTGATGCTCCATCAACACAAATCATTAATACTGCTCAGCCACTGAAAGGTTCTCACTTGATAATACGTTTACAAGAATAAATAGAAGCACATCTTTAAGTCTGACAGATAAATAACCAGTGTGGTCGACTCATCCACTGCACATGGAGCTTTGTAACAAAACACTGTGCTCGCTTTAGATAAGCGATGTACCAAAGGGTTTTTCTGGTATGGAATTAAAATCCAGTACTATTCTGCATCCTCTTTGTCATGTCAACCTGTTGAGAAATGCAGCTGGAAAAAAGGATGCTGTAAATGATGTGATGTTCACTCCTTGTGCAAAATAAGAAGAATATTTCAACGTACGTTATGTACAGCCAAACTGAATTATGACAATTGTTGTTGTTTTTCTTTCAAAGCAAGCAAGCAAGATATGTGCATCCTACCCTACTCAAAAAAGATTTGGGGTATGTTCTCCCTGTGTCTGTTTTTTCATCAGTTATTCGTGTGGCCAAAGTACAATGTTCAATTTTGAAGTTGATATCTGCTGATCAAATCGATTCAATTCTTATTTATTTAGTGCTTTATATAGTTTTCGTCATATGCCCCAATGTTAAAGATTTCTCAAAAGTTGTAAACTCATCACAGTAGACCGGCTGAACGATACAGATAATTAAGTAATAAGCTCTAACAGATAGCAGCCGTTTAGTGCTTTGAATTTGTCACTTGTTTGCATACATGACGCAATGGTTGGCATACAAATGCTTCATTTTATGGTAAGATAAGCACGATTATTACTTTCATGTGACTGCATGTTAAATATATCAACATTTTTTCTACCAACAGATTACTTATTGGCAAAAACTCTGTAATTTCCCATTTTCAGTAACATCAAATATATTTTAAAGAAGTGTATAAAACATCCAAGAAATCCGGCACTGAACTCCTAAGTTTCTTTTCTCTTTAGTATCTCGTCAGATATTTAGAAACAACATAATATATTATATAGTATATTATATATAATATAATTGAAGACAGTTAGGTTAATGCCTCATTTAGAAAAATAAAAGCACTACTGATAGTTTAATGGGAAAGAGACAGATATGGAACAATAGAAAGAGAAGCAGCAGTGATGTGTTTTGATGGGAGGCCAGGGGGAGGGGTGGGAGCTGCACGGGTATTTGGGTCACGCATGGACCAGAGGATGGAGCAACACTTTTCACAATGAAAACCAGAGATAAAAGGAGGAAGTGATGTGGCCCACATAACCTAAAATAATAATAATAAAAAACCCAACAACTCCAAATCCTGTTTTGCCTGGCTCTGCTGTGTAAACCAGCAAAACGAAAGCTTGTGCAGCGATGCAGCGTGGACAGTAAGCTGGAGAAGTGTTTATCATGCTTGGTTAAGCCATTAGCTACGTGCTGAGAGGGGGGCTTTTGTTCAAGGTAGCCTTTGCTTGGCTTATTTTATAAGCAAAGCACAGTTTGTAAAAACAGCAAAGCTTTCATCTTCATGCACTTTTATCAAAGCCAAAATGTGAATATCAAAATGAATCAGACATTATTAGTGAAGTGTATCTAAAAATATTCATTAATTACACAATCACTGTACACAATCTGAGTTTCTCACTGTAATTCAGCACCTGCTCAAACAAACACACAAAAATTCAAACAGTAGCAGCACACCTCGAGGCTTATTTACCATTAAACTGCTTTCATAGATTTTCACTTTTGTCTCTTTCAAAGTGGCCTCAGCTGTCTCAGCTCAGCATCCACATCCTCATAAACAAGCAAGAGCTTCTTGTGTCTTCATCCACCTGATACAAGTGCTTGAGCATTAAAAAGCCCCGCAACTCCCTAAGCAGCGAGTCAGAAACAAAAAGATGTCTTAAAAGAGTAGAACGCCGACACAAAGACTGCAGAGGCACCCTGAGAGAAGGCAGCCCCCCTCCCACAAAAGCAACAAAAGCCTACCTCCGGTCCTCCATGAGCAGCAGCTAAGGCTACGGCTAAGAGAATAGAGACACGTGGGCTCCTCCTGCTCCACATCGCCTCCCCTCCTGACTGTTGATGTTTTCTCTGTGGTGTCTGTCGTGCGGATGGTGCGTCAGCGTGCAGAGCGGGGAAAAGAGGAGCCGGTCGTCCTAATCTGTGATCTGAGATCTTCCTGCCTGCAGTGCTGTGCCGAGTTTTGCTGTTTCTCAGTGACTGACAGATAATCCTCTGGTGTCGTTGATCAGACAGAGGAGCACGCCAGAGAGAGGAGGCGAAAAGGGGAGGGGGTGAGATGCTGTTTATGAATGGAACTACAGATGCTTTAGTGAGGACATGTGAGGTGTTCAGTGTTCAGAGCTTGCTGGCATCCAGTTATTCAAAGCAGGACGCCATAGGCGGACTATGACCATATAGTTATTACAGAGCTCAAATGGACACATTTTCTTTGGACCCTTTTTCTTTGCAGCATTTTTGTCAAGTTGAATTATCATATTTTTTGTTTTTCTTTAGGTCTTAGAGACATGATGTGTTCCTAGTGTCCTATCACAGAACTTCTTTGCATAAAAGGAAGACTTGATCATCTTTCAAAAGGGAAAAAACAACTCAAGTGATCATTGAAACCTTTAATAAAAACTGCTCTTGAAATTCTAATGTCTCAGTTAACCACTGTTAATACCCCTGCTCCAAAACATCCAACAGCACAAATATAAAGGCCACTTTTTAGGTTGCAAGGCACATTTCAGACAACGCCCCCAAGTGGAAGCAGATGTTAACAACAAGCAGATGTCTGTGCAACACGGAGCTGCTCCAACACTAACAGAATATCGCTGTATATTTGAGTGTAGTAGGCCTACCTTATTTTGAGGATTAGATCTCCTGAGTAGAAATCCATGGGGGAGAATTCTGACACACTAAAAATGTAAGTAGCTTGATGCCTGATCCATTCCTTGAGTTCCTAAGCCAGCGGGGAATTATTGCAATGTCAGGATGAGCGCATGAAGGGTGGAGCTGACCCTGATAGATGGACAATACGTAAGGTATTTACAATTTTAATGGTCACCAGAGAACACACCTGTGCCGTTGTCATGCCAGCCATAAAATGAGAAATAATTAACTTATAATGAAATTCAGAGCCATAAAACTGAACTCTACAGGATATACTCATTAAGTCCTCTTTCCTATGACTTGGGTCAGGGACTTTGAGGACTTTTCACTACCACTGTGTCACCAAATCCATTCAGAGCTTTCCAAAACCAAACACAACAACTGAGAGACCTCTGTCAGAGTCTCAGCTGCAGTGGGATCCCTCTGCCAAGCAAAGCAGCATGAATCACAAGCTGACAGCACCGAGAGCAGGAAGGATGCTGACTGTCTGAGAGGAGGCCTGAATGAGACCAGGTGGAGGCAGGACAGGGCAGACCACTTGTTTCCCAGGGCACTCCATACCATTTCATTTCAGAATTTTTCAGAGTTAAAATGTATTTCCCACATTCATTTTCACACAAATGTGTCCCTTAGAATCGACTGAGCCTCATTTAAACACTGCAGACAACCTTAACTAAACCCATCCTGGCCACCAGGATCATACCCCGTATCACAAAGCTCAGATCTTTTCAAACTGTTTTTTTTAACCCAACACTGAGTTCACTGACCTCCACAGTCACCAGATCTCAATCCAACAGAGCATCTGTGGGATGTGGTGGGGCAAAAGTTTCTAATCACGGATGTGCAGACGACTGTGTGATGCTATCAAGTTAACATGGATCAAAATCTCAGCGGAATGGTTCCAACTTCCTGCTAAATCTACAGGTAGTTCTGAAGGCAAAAACAATCCTACTCACTATTAACATCTAATAAAATGGCGGATGAATGCACTAGTCAATATTGCCAGTTCTTTGCAAAAAAAGCCCTTGCAGGTATTTAATTTGGTCTTGTAAGGTGCAAAAAAACATAATCCAAGATTAAATATTACAGACATAAAGCTCTCATATACTTACATAGATTGTAAGATTGTAGAAAAATACAATCAGTGCATTAACGCATGTTCTGTGCCACTTCATTTATACACAAAATGATACAAATAAAACAGCAAAAAAGGGAAATGCTGCCAAAAGGGATGTAAGAAAATACTGAGATACTAAAATATCACAATATTCTGCGTGACAAGATTGCATCAGTATTCAAAGCCAAAATAATAATTTGTCTTTGTTAAAAATTAGCTACGCATACATTTATTTACAGAGGTCGTTCATTTTTGTTTTGCCTCTAAACTTGACTGTTGTTGTTAAAGTTTACTTGGAGAATTCAAGCACTTTAAGTTTAGACAAAATTTTCAAATATATCGAGACTTAGTCACATGAGATATAGAATGAAGGGATATTGTTTATATCAAGTTACCTTGTTTTGAGTAAAAATTATCTTTATTTTCAGCTTTTTGCAAAACTGTTTCTTTGTTTTCGCCATTGAGTATTTTATATTAAGTATTTTATGTATTAAGTTTTTTATATTAGTATTAGTATTTTATATTATTTCAAAACACATCTACTTTAATTTCAGCTTAATGTTTTTAATGTACAGTTGCTTTTGATCCTTAATAAAAGTACATTTAGCACTGAAGGCTGTACATCTGAACCATCTGTTTGGGTACTTGACCAAAAAATATTATATCGAAATATATATTGTGTATAGTGATGAATGAAAAAATTATCGAAATATGAAATTTGGTTCATATCGCCCAGCTCTAGTTTAGATTTATAAAGCTGTGTATTTTAAAAGGATAACAGTTTTGATTTTGTCTCGGTGCATGCTTTCTTTTGATCAATACTTTGAAATCAAAAAATATATGAATGACCACTGTTTATGTTTGAATACACAGTGATAACTGTTTGAGACCTTTACTGATAAAGGCAAAGGCAATTCTATTTATATAACATGTTTCATTACCTCCATATGTAAACACAATGTGCTTTACAAATACAGCTAGAAGATGGACCTGATGAGGTCATATCCAGTCAGCAAATCAGAGATGCACTGAGGGGCTGAGCCATTTTCTGCTTTATAAACATATGATTCTATGTTGAATGGGGAGCCAATGAAGGGATTTCTTTACAGAGGGGATGTGTTCAAATTCTGGTGTCTTAGTCAGAATTCTTGCTGCTTTATTTTGAATAAGCTGATTGTTTGGATAATCCTGCAAATAGAGCGTTGCAATAATCCAGTCAGCTCGATATTAATGCATCAAACAGTTTCTCAGAGTCAGATTGAGATAGGAATTTTTTGACTGATGACAATTTTTTTCAGAGGGAAGAGAGCAATTCTGGTGATGTGACTGTCAAAACTGAGATCACTATTTATAGTAAACAATACATAGTGATAGGTCAGATTTAATTTCTTTACTCATCTAGTACATGAAGGGCAAGTGTAATCGGTAGTGAAATGTAGATCTCTCCGTTCTCATTCAGTAAGTTGATGTCAGGCGTATAACAGGTTTGAGTTTTTACTGCTGTGGCTGTTTTCTTACAATTAACTTCTGGTAAAGAAAAATCACAATGTATTGTCTCATAGTATTACTGTATGGTCCACGTATTGTGATACATATTGCATTGCCAGTTGCTAATACACACTCCCACTGCCAACACTTTGAACATTGATGAAAATTTTGGTTTCTGAACTGAGGAGCACAAAAGACCAAAGTACAAAGAACTACATTTTGGATGCCATGAAACATTATTTTTAATTTTGTTGTTAGGAGAATCTTCATTGTGTTTCTGACATAACTTGTTTTATCTTTGCTTTTGGTGCGGTTGCCACTACAAGAAATAAACAGGGCCAAACACACATCATCTAAGCTGCCCCGAGTAATAGCTGACCAGCCTGTCTAGAATTCTCATTAATCAGAAAAACGTCAATTAATGATTCATACCCCCTAAAGTATCCTCATATGGAAAAAACGTACAGATACGCACATACATTGTACCTTGGAGCTTCTCTCTTAGTGCTTACACTTCCTGACCTGCACAATGAGATTTTGGTCCCATTATTCAAATGCAGCTTTTTAAATTTCCCCAGGACAACCCTGCTGCTGCTGGCCTCATCCCATTCAGCTCCTATATATAGAGCCACGTTCATCAATAATTCACAGCGCTCTGTAAACAGATAGTGGAGAAGGCCAGCATGACTCATCTGCAGAAACTCTTCAAGGTTTGATACAATCTCACGTCACCGATTACAAAACACTCGGACAATAAAATGAAGCAAGTAAAACCATGATAAAGTCACACTGTGACGCTTGCATACCATTTGATTTCATTCTCTCAGGTGAGTTGGGTGTCTGTATCTATTAGTCACATGTTGAAGACACGATAAGGAATTAAAAAATCCGTCACTACAAAACACGCAGTGCAAATAAGGGATTCTTCGAAGGTTCAGCTGAAAACAGTAACTGACTAAAATGTGAATGACGATGGAGAGTGTTTTTCCCTCAACAGCGCACTGAGAGGTACTTCACCTGCTCTGTTGTTACTGTACCACAGTGTTTTCATGTCATTTTCTAGTACAAATGCATTTCACTGTATGAATGGAAATCTCACTCTGTCAAAGCTAACATGAAGACAAGTAAGCAGCTAACTAAGTCAAAACAAGACACTGCTCGTGTTCTCTGGGAGCCAGAAGTTAAAACCACCTATTAGAAAAAAACGTAACTCTTGAAGCAACTAAGTTATTTTTTAGTTAATTGACACATAGAAGCTGCGAAGTGGAAGATATATTTAAACCTAATTGAAACAGTGTTAATATAAGATGTAGATATTTTAGATAAGAATAAAAACTAAAACTTACCATTACTGCAGGATTAAAAAAAGCACAATTTGCTGAGCTGGGAAAATATGAATATATTCTGGTGTTTGAAATCCTGCTCCGCTGCTAGACTTTATAAAGAGAAAGGAAAACTCAGCTGGGGCAAGTCCCACAGGTGACTGTCTGATGCTGTTTAGGAAAAGTACCTTTGGGTAAGCAGTGTTTTCAATTGGTGCCTCACAAACCTGGAACACAATACCCGCTCTGATATATGAGATTCTCACCCTCAGACTCTTTACAAAACATCTAGACTCATGGTGCTTCTCATCATCACATCACTGGTTTCTCCTTTTCTTGTCATTTCTTTATCTCATGTTCTATTTGTAATGTATTTTGAGGAAAACAGATCAGATTTGAGCCCATGTGACCTACAGTAGGGTCACTGAGGGAAATGTGCAATACATCAATATCTGTGCATTGTGCAATGTCACACACACTATCAGGGAATACATTTAGCACTTTGCACCAGAACATTGTGCGATTTTTAGTACTCTGTACTTTAATATCTCAACCCAGATCCTAACTGACAGGATACTCCCTCTGGTCTTTTGTCTTTTACATGTTCAGCTCAAGTTATGTGTTTTAGTTAAAGAGACAAAAACTAAAAGGTTGAGTTTTATTTTTATGAAAAGGGTGGCATCGTGGGTTTGTGTTTTGTGTGTGTGTTTGTGTGTATGATGACGAATGTGTGAAAAGTGAATAAGAAAGCATGATCATGTGTGTGCTATTGATCTTTTTAAAATGTTTTCATACTTATTATTCTTTGAATGTTTGTTTTTACAATGTAAAGCATTTAGTTTTGCGTAATGCAAATAAGGTTTAATTTGGTCCCAAATCAGTAGTATTCTTATTTTGCTGTCATTTTCTGTTATTATTGTGCAACTTCATCTCCTTCTATTACTATTATTATTGTTATTTTATTATGTTGGCCTGCCAGGAGACTCAGGATGGAACTTAGGTTTGCTCATGCATATTCACATTTCATATAAAATATGCACTGCTGGCCCTTTAAAAAAAATCAATAAACTCAAGCTGACACTCCTACTTTTTTCTAATATCTAATGTTTGTGATTAATCATTAATAAACACAAGCAAACTTAAATATGCGCTCCCGGTCATCTTTCTATCAATCATAAAGCAATATAATCCATGTATAATTGATCAGTAGGAGAAAAAAGTGATCAATAACTTGAAGGCCCATTATCCACAAAAGAAATGAGGCCTCAGGTGATGAACAACTTGCAGCTTAAGTTGAAAACCATTACAGTGTGACTAAGGATGGAAACTGGAAACCCATTAGATACGGTTACAAATTTACCAAAACATCATAATCGTTCACTTCTGACCTTAGCAGGTCTTTTACTGTGGCTAGCAGCGGCATTGCACACGGATCAAAATTCAACGTGCAAACGAGCATCGTTATCTGTAGCTGTAAAAGTTGTGGCAGAGAGGAACGAGTGGTCTAAAGCGCGGCTGCATTTCATTATGCTAAAACATGACTTTGGGTCTGTGGAAACTCCAACATCTTCTTCCTGCTGCCTGCTGTATTTCATACTCCATTGTATTTCAGCAAATATGCACATAAAATAAAGCTCAAGACCTTGGTGTCTATTTACAACTAGTCCTATAACACAGGCAGGGCTCATGTGATGTCATTATAGGACAAAGGCTGGGTTTACCTGGAAGCCACACCAACATGCTGTGTGGCAATGTTTACACAGTGGCGGATTTACATGAAATAGAGTAATAAAAAAGGAAGGAAAACAACCTGAATGCTACACCAAATAATCAGCTAAAAAAATGTAGAAGGAATACCATGAAAGAGGACGGAAAAAAACAAACGAAGACAAAAGTAGAGCTTGTCCATCTTTTGAGCTGCTTAGCAGTGCAAAGGGTCCCAGACTGGCAGAATTTAGCCAAAGCATAGGACGTAGCAGAAAGAGAGGCGCTTCCCATCCCTGCGCCTTCATCATTTCCCCCAATAAAATTCAGATAAGCTTACTTGAGGTGATCAAAAACAGTAATAATTCATTCTGCGTGAAACCTTAATGCTGCTGCATTGTTGTGTTGCCTGGCAACCAATTTCCTCGATTAGCAGCATATAGTGTTTATTTTGGAAAATCGTAGGTTATCATTGAGGCTAATGACCAAACCATCAACAATGACGATGACATTTATAAGCGTTTATATTCACTTGGTAGGGATAATTCTTCCCTCTTTGGCTCGGATTAAACTGTTTTTTAACCGATTTCTGTGACTCCATAATGAAGTCGGAGTCGAAGCCAAAACCGGAGCTCCTCATTTTGACAATTGTTTGTTAGCAGTTATGCTCGTTGTCATAACAACATTCACGTGTGAAATCATAAAAGAAGATATGCAAAGCTGACAGTAAACAAATTATTGAACATCAGAACGGTTATAAAACCTGGCGTGTCCTCTTTCCGGCTGCTGAGTCCTTGACAGTGTCGCTCTCGGTAATTTTTGCTGGATTTCACGAACCCTGGTTCAACGTCTCTGATCAGCTGCAGTCATTACAGTCTAGCATGCCTTTACACACACACACAGAAATAACTAACTTTGACATATCCATGGGAGGACACTTAAGATCATCAATAATTAACATCTGTGTGGGAGGAAGGAGAATGGGACCACTCCCTGCTCATTCCTTTCAAACATTCCTTACAGTCAGACAGAAAGTGAATCATTTGCTATCTATCATGGAGATCGAGACGGAAAGGAAGGCCAGATAGAAGAGACGGTCAAACAGGTGTCAGATAAAGCCCTTTCTAAGGAGGACAGGCAGGGATGAGTCAACATCGGGGTGCATTAGTTGAGCCCGGCTGCATCCGAACAACCAATACGGCTGCTCTGACGGAAAGGTTAAACAGTCTGAGCCGGTGTTTCAAAAATGATCCAAGGAGAAATTAATAAAAGAGTTCCCACACATCAGCAGAAAAATCTTGTAAATGATGATTAAGAGTGATGCGGCAGCGAAAAGGCAACCTCTAGATAGGCAGATTAAACACCCCTCAAGTGAAGGGAGAGTCCCTGAAAACCAGTTGACTGTCCATATAGACAGATGTTGTCTGCCCCGATATGTGCCATCTGGCCATCATCTAATCATGTTTTTCCCAGTGGGACTCACTCCGCTTGACCCCGGTGTTATTTTCTATTACTGCAGGAAGTAATTTACGGGCAGCATGCAGACTACCAGGCCCGCTTTTTTACTCCCCATACAGAAAATCCAATCTGATAAATGAAATTGTTTCCCTGCTGTGATTGCACGATGTTCTTTTTATTGTTGGGGTGAACGGCTCGGGCAGAAATGGACCTCAGTCAGACATAAGAGACATTTTCGGAAGAAGCAATGCCTCTGTGCAAATCTAGTTGAAATGGCACTGATTTATAGCTCATGTATGTTAATTAATATCCATATTTCTCCAAAACCATTAGTATGTCAGCTAAAGGGGGTTTTCTGAACAAGACTCTTTGTTTCCTGTCTTTGCTTCCTGCATCATATTTGGTTGAAATACTCTATATGAGGTAATGGTGCCAAATACTTATTTTTCTTTTTACTCTCACTGGAGTCTATTTAGTACATTTTCTGGAACTTTCAATACACCAAATGTCTTCATATTGCAGATCTTATGCAGATGATACAGGACTGCAAAGTTATACATTTGCATAAAACTAAGTCTGACTTTTCTTGGTGGAGCTAACTACACTGTTTTACTTTCCTTTCTTAAAGAATTAAAATACTTTCATCACATATAAATAAATGTGGTTTTAAAACACTAGAGTTTAGTGAAGAGCTAATTTTCTTAAATTCCAGGGTTTGAAGAATTCATTCAATATTTCAGAGACAAGAGTTCGGAGCCCCGAAGTTGTCTGCATCCTTGTTTGTTTGTAATCAATAACCTTTTTGGTACCGTGCCGAGAGACAGAGCGGACACAATGTTAATTTAAGACTGCTGGAGGTGGAGTCGTAGTGTGCGGTCATTCGGAAGCCTGAATGAGCCGAGCTGACGCTGGGCAGGGATCGCAGTGGGCGAAAATTGAAGTGAGTCATTCAGAGACGATGGAGCTGCTAAAAGCTATGAGGAGGTAGCCACGGCCACATTAAAAGCCTCTGTTGTTCTCATCAACGACTACTCCTCAGGCCAGGAGATCTGCTAAGAAGGAACCCCGCTGTGATACGCTGAAAACTCTGTAGGCTGCTGTTAAATCAGCAACATGAAAACTCTGAATCATAAAACTTGAATTGTGTTTCTTCTCAGATATAGAAACAACTCCTATTGTATTTGCAAATACATCAGCTGCATGATGAGTCAATTAGTATTAAAGTTCGCAGAGAGAAAATTCAGGTATTTCAATAATAATGTTTTACTTTATTTTTTGGTTCAAATAAGTAAAAAAAAGTCTCTGATTCAAACTTATTAAAATCCCCATGATGTCAAATTCAGGATTAGCCTCTATCTTTTTATACAAAAGATAACCCAAACCTGCTGCCATTACAGGGCAACAAAGTGCATCTGCAAACATAAGCTGAATAAATCCAGGCTTCTGAGTGACTTTGAAGAGACAGTGTGCTGTAGGATTGGAAAAAAAATGTACAATTTGAATGTGTTTGTGAATTCCTTTTCAGAAATACATGGTGTATAACCAAGCCAAGGTTACAACATAAACTTGTTTCTACATGAGCACACAGGAGTTGCCATCTTTGCATGTTTTGATTTCCTTCATTTACTGCCATAAACAGTGATTCGGTTCCATTCATTTCTCCTTTTTCCCCCTTTCTCCCCGTTTTGTCATCATAATCATAATCAGCATGATGATTTGGCTGTAGTGTTGTGGTGAATAAATTTGACAGAAAGGGTGTACATTAAACATAAAAACTTTAAAGTTGTTCTTTTTTGCGGAGGAGGAAGGGTGAGAGCAATTCTGAAAAAAGAGACTGCAATCACAGCAATACAATCACATGTAGGAAGATTTTCAAACATGGACAACACAAATTCAATCTTTGACATCACTATGGCAACATCAATCGGTCTTCCCTCTTCTTTGTTTAAAGCACTTCATCGCAACATCAGATCTGATGTGCTGGAGCCTAAGAGGAGCTAATTTAACCTGCAGCCAACAGCTTCTAAGAGCCTCTTCTTAAACTGTGAGATGGCTTTTTGTAATGTATCATTTCCAACAGAGAAAGCTCAGAGACAACAAGGCTCTCACCAGCACTTACATGAAGCTAATTTACTTTAAACTGGCACAAAATTGCATTACTGTGTGAGCTTTGCAAAAGTGAGTTTTCTGTCTTTTCCCTCCTATATATAAAGAAGGAACACCTCGTAATGACTTGGTCTATTGTCCGGGGTTTGAAGAATTTGACTAATTTAAGGGTAATAAATTCATAAATCTTAAATCATGCAAATAAAAATTCCAAAAGTCTGAGGGAAAAACTTAAAAAGGTTTCATTAATCAAATCCAGTTCAATTCAAATTTTATCTATAAAGCACTTTTATATCACCAGATATCACTCACCCAAGGCCAAGACGCCTTCACCCAGACGGCCACCTTGTTACAGGACAGAAAGGGGCCCCCAGCAGTGACGCACTGCCACAGACCCCACAGGCCAAGACGATGCCCACCATGAGACAGAGACATCCCGGCCAGAATCATCTGCAGGTCCCATCACAGGCAGACCCCAATGAGGAACAACCCGAGGTAGAGCATTAAAACATGGAGCTACACAGGCTAAGAGGATAATAAATAAAATAAAATAAAAATGTTCACAATTGCAGTGGCATGCAAAAAAAAGTGGAATTGTGCAGAAAATGATGATGACTCATGTTTTTTTTAGGGATGCACCGAAATGAGAATTTGCGGTCGAAAACATTAAAATGCCGAATATTAAATGTGGTTCAGATTTTTTCACATTTTTGAAAAAATATTGCATGAATAGCCTAGAATAAATTTGTAGACATTTTCTAATCAAAGTAAGTATTTATTGAGTATATTCTGGCATTTTTAAATATTCCAGAAGCCTTTGGTTTTCAAAAAACCACAAAGTTTTTCATTTACATTTGGCCTTCAAAGAAAAGAGGCATTGAAAGAAATAAAATACCGAATATTTTACCAGACACCAGGTCACTGCACGTTCTTTGATTGCGTCATTGCGTCACAGCCACTGTTTGGCCTTGATTTTAACTCACTCCATCGAAGTTCAAATGTAGCTTTTTTTTGCACTATTTGGGGGAATATATTCGGTGGCCGAATATTCGGTGCACCCCAAGTTTTTTTTTCTTTTTCCTATGAAAATTCCCTCATTAGGCTTTGAAAAGACAGTTTAACAATCTCAATTTAAAAAACTAGATCAAACTTTTGATTAAAAATAAAAAAGCAGCAAAATTCAATCTTCTGGAATCAGGAGTTGCCATCTTTTTTTAAATTTATAGCTTCAAATCATTAACTGAATAACCTAAATGGATCCTTGTTAACATTGCTGATAGCAGCTTATCAGATCAGCCGAAGATTTATCATTTCATTTTTAAAATGGCAGAAAAAACAGTAAATATCTATCACAGTAAACAAACGTGGGGAGCGCTATCTTCATTAAGAACTTAATGATAGTTTATTACCATTTTTTAGACATAAAAGCAGCAATAAACATTTTCCATTTTTGGCTGGTATGGGCTGTAATAAAAGTAGGAAAAACATGTGAATGAGAGCAGTTACTGGGACTTTGGCTGTACTAATATCCACTGATGCTTCACTTCTTTTACAAAAAGATTCATCTTCTGTGTAGGATTTGTGGAGCGTATGCCAGGAGGAGTCTAATTAAGTTTACACATGCAAGAGAGATTCAGTTACAACCACGTTTGTCTGAGTGTGCTAGGAAGTTTGATTCATTTCTACTTTTGTCAGAGAAACATGTTACTATGTATCTAGAAGTCTGGCTTTAGTCAGACTAAAACAATAATTCAATGCTTTTCAGTTTTATGCAAACATACTCGTACAATGGTTACGTCATATAGAAATTGCGACTAAAGATGACTTGGATTTTCTGAATTATAGTAAAACCCCCATTACAAACTTAAAACACAGACATCTTTCCTTACAGTATGTGAGACCTTCACTGGACCCACATGATGACAAATACAAACCGTGGGCCTTTAAGGAAATGCAGCCTGCCTGCTACTGCCATCCCCCATGAGGATCTGATCTCAGGCTCCAGTTACCTCGCAGTTCGAGGCAAAGCCAAGGCCCTGCACACCCGACACGCAGCCCACAGGCCTGAGCTACCGGACACAGACTGAGGAGGCTCATCATTTCTGATGTAAATAATCAGCCGACATCCTTAAAATTACCTGCGGTGGATTTTAAAATGTTCATAAAACGCATTGTGCTAGAGTGGAACTCTGTCATGTGCTAACACAGAGCAACAGGGACTAAATGCAAAATGCAACTGCAGTCATCTGAAGCCAGACACAGACCGAAATGCTAAGGATGTCTAAACCATATCCGAAATTACTAACACACAAGGGACTAATAGAAAGAAATGAGCAATCTTAATGGCCTTCTTTCAATCATCTAATATCAGCTGGGGTTGTGAGCACCAGATGTGACGTGTCAGGCTTGTACACAGAAATGAAAAGAGCACATTAACTGCTGTGTCTATGCCCGATGGAAATGGCATCCATTATTATCAATCCACAGAGAGGGATGGAGACAAAAGACAGCTCGGCTTTAGTCTAATTAATCACATTAGCAGTGATGCTTCAACTGCCAGCCACAAAGAGAAACGAAGAGCTGAACCCAATGCAGCAAATCAAATGAGTGTCCCTCATTTGTCATTTGAATCAATCCAATTAGACACTCGGGTTAAATCACTTTAAAGATGCACCAATTAACTTCTGCCATTTTCCCCTATCGACGGCTAATTGGCTAATTTGGCATCCATCTTGGATCCTACCTGTACTGTGAGCTCTCTCCAGCCAGTAAAAAACCTGCCTTATCTATACACTTGTCTGGTCTATCAGCCTGTCTCCGACTCCCCGTTGTTTTGTCTCTTCCTCTGTTAACGTTGCTTTGCTGAACCCATCACGGTGTGCGTTCAAAATGGACAGTTTGTTTACATCAACTCGCTAGTGTGCGACGGAGGAGCAGAGCGAAGTTCGTCTGCAGCATCACGCACGTGAGCATCCCCCCAAAAAAAGTTTTATAGTGCAGTTTCTCAGCTGCGGGATGCTTCTGGCCAGCGACACAATGTCACTGAACCATCAAACAGGTCCGGAGCGCAGGGTTTTAAGGACGTAAATTTGAGGAGACACACATATTATCGTAGGACCATCGTGGGGTCTCTTGGACATGGTCTCATTTGGTTAATAGTGGACTCTGTAAAGCATTATGTAGTGTTCTGTCAATTTAAAGCAAAACTATACAACTTGTTTACCTCAATAAATGCTTTTCTGAATCCTTGTGATCTAAACAAATTGTTTATGGATTGATTCGATGTTCACTCACCTCCTCTCGGGGTCAGTGGGCTGAAAGCAGCACTTGCAAATCAGACCCTCTTACAACCGAGTAGCTAACAGTTCTGGTTTAGAGCAAGTCAGAGCCATGAACTTTAAACCTTTTTGTTTGGTAAATGGAAGCTAGTACTTATTCTTGGCTTGTTTAAAGGAACTATGCCTGATATTATTTTAATCTTTCTAAGAAAAATGGTTTTCTACGTGGTATAGTATGTGGTAAAAGTGGTAATTTCATTACAATTAATGACTCATTGATTGC
>JAVQJG010291902.1:0-29231 GCA_036024015.1 Craterocephalus amniculus | reverse complement strand
ATATCTCTCGACTGGCCTGGGAACGCCTCGGGATCCCCCCGGATGAGTTGGCTGATGTGGCCGTGGAGAGGGAAGTCTGGGCTTCCCTGCTTAGGCTGCTGCCCCCGCGACCCGACCCCGGATAAGCCAAAGAGGACGGTACGGTACGGTAAAATAAAAAAATTCTGTAAGATGTTGGAATGAAATCTCATATAAATAATAGTTTTTTTTTAGGCGATATGACATATTTTTGTCCTTGTCAAATATATCTGAGAAAAAGAATATTATGAAACAATGATTCCAAAAAATGTAATTAAATAAAGTAAAACAAAATAAGAGATTATTTTATTTATGTTTTGTTTTTTATATCTATTCATTTAATTTAATTTCCATTTATTTCATTTATACATTTTCTATTTTCAGTCATATCTCTCTGAGTTTTCACCTGCAGATTTTCCTATTCCAGCCTTCCCATTTTGTTTATTCCCACTCCAAACAGCCGACAGGCAGAGAGGAAACAACCGAGTCAGAGTTTAACTACCTTCTTTAGGACTACCATTGCTACCATTACAACATTTACATTTATCAGACATATTTTTATAAACCGGAATATTTAACTGTAAAATAAAATTATTTTCTTACATTTAAGATCCTCCAGGATGTTATTTTACCAGGGTTGTAACTCAAAACGCACCCTCTTCTTCTGGTATAAACAACATGCCGACAGCCTCCCTCTGCAGCTCATATTTTCATGAGCCATTGGACCGTTTAGCGTGGCCACTCTGCTTGTTTGCACATGACTTAATACCTTTAAATAAATCAATAAAAAGGTCTTCAGACATGATCTGGTACCACGGCTCTGCTGCCATTCATGGAGAGCTGAAAATGTGTTCAGTTTACTTTATATATCAATAAATGGAGAAAAAAACATGAAAATATCAAATATCTAAAAATGCTCATGTTTGAAGATGAAAAGATGGAAAGGAGAAATCCACATAATTAACTTTGAAATAAATTTGTGTAAAAGTATTCAATCATAAATTAAATGTTCTAATAATCACATGGTTTAAAAATGACTCATTTAATTCTGGTTGTTGGAGAAGAGGAGAAGAAAGGTGGAAGAGAAAAACTTTGTTTTTAATTAAATCATTATCATTCATTGTTCAAAAAGTCGACCAATGAAAAACAATTACACCAGAATACATTGAAGATAAATAAATGACTCAACCATCATCTGAAAAATTAAAAGATGTCAGTGTTTCAGGATCAAAACAAAACCCCCACACATATTTGGCTTTTGTCCCAGAACTGTGAAAGAGCTTTAGGTCATAAATTATTTCTTTACATTCAGCCAGAAAAAATATCTATAGAAATCTTTTTTTGTCAGCTCTGAATAAATTCAGAGGTAAAACATCTACGTCTCAGAATTCAAGGTAAAATTAGAAATAATAATTGTAATAAGCTCAAAGTCAATATTTGGTCTTCTCTCTTTTTTACTGCTTTTGTGTGTTTTTCTATGTTTATTATTTGGAATAAGAAATGAAAAACCCTTCATAAGATGTGGCTCCTGGGAAAGACAATATTTCTAAATAAATAGATAAAAAAGGAGGTTGAAGAGTTATGACACCAAGTTATTTATAGAGTCCAGTGGTCAACAATCACGACTTAAGTGTGTTCATTGCTGCTGCAGGGAGGATGAAGCTGATGAGACAATAATTAATAGAAACTCTGATTTATCCGTTTCTGATTGATAAAGGAAGGTGACGTCATGAAAAGGTGTGAAAGGTTATTGGAGAGATTTTTTTATTACTATTGGAGAGACTGCTGTCTGATACCAGAACCACTGACGGCTGCAGGAAGATGAAACCAGCTGTCAGCACAAACAGGGAGAAGCTGAATCACAGAGGATAAAGCGCACGCTGAAGCTGGCGTCACGTCGGGTTATTCATTCATAAAATTACACCGATGGGCTAACGGGACGCACCTGCGCCGTTACGCTGCTAGCATGCAGACAGAACTGGGACACACACAGACAGACAGACACACTCACCTTGTCGGTTCTCGCTCAGCTGCTTCTCAAACTCCTCGAAATCTGACATTGTGTCTGTAGGAGTGCTGCGTTATGATACCGGTGTGGTCTGAGGCGGAAAGCTGAGGCAGGCTGGCCGCTGTGTCAGAGCAGAATAGCCTGGAAAACTCCGGGGCTGAGTGCACGTAGCACTTCCGGTGAACCTTTCACAGTGAAAGCGTCGGTCAGACGTTAAAAAAGTGGTCCCCAAAATTAATCATGAAAACAAAATTTTCTGAAATATAACTATGCAGACTCAAATTAATATGATGTAAAATAAAAATTATGAGTAAGCATCAATATATAGCATCCATAGTAGCCTTGCCAGGGGCGTATCTAGAATATTTTGGATGGGGGGCACAGACCATTAGAGGGGTGTTTTCCGTGATTAGTTTATTATTTTACTTTTCAAGGGTACATCTTAAGAAATAGTGAACTGGTTATTACAACCAAAGTGGTAATCTAATGTAAAAAATTTTTAATCATAAGGGCATCAACAACTGTTTATTTGGGACGACCTGACCTTGTACCCCCTTTTTGTAAGCCTTTGAATGTTCTTGATCTTTTCATTTTGCATTTCTATTTTTCATTGTTGTTATTTCTACTTTTACTGTTTTGCTTTTATAAATTGTTTTATTGTTCATCTTTTGCTTTTGACAATTGTTATGGATTTTGGGAGTCTATTTTGTTCAATTCGCTATCATTTAGCATATGCTTTTATCCAAAGCATCTTACATCTGAGTACACCATTAATGCCAATTAATGCCAACACTGGAGGCAAGGCAAGTCTTGCCCAAAGACGATGACGGTCAACAGTTGGAGCAGAATTTGAACCGCCAACCTTCCCATCTTTGGACAACCTGCTTCACCACCTGAGACACTGTTAATTGGTTCATTCAAAATATGGCATAAAAATACATCTGATTTTATTTGTATGTCTTTATCTCTGCTGTACAAACTCACTCGATAGCTCATGAGACAAACTTGCTTTAAACTATAGTATATCAGTAGTTTTATCAGTCAATCAAAATGTACATGACCATAAAAATCTCCCTGTTTTGACTAAAGTTACATTTGTTAAATGGGTCATTTTTCTACTGGTGTTCTTTATTTGTAATCAGTGAGGAGACAGCAATGTTTGCTTTTGATTTTATTCCTGTTATGAGTGTGACTAAAATAAAGACATATAAATGGATATACAGCAAACATTTGCTGTCCACTCACATTGTGTCACGCAATTTGATTGTCTGTTTTTGCGGGTGCAGTCAGACCCCGAGGGACCATTGAATTAATTAAATGAAGCTTTTTAATGAAAACATGTAAAATAAAAGGCATGCAAAAATAGAGGTAAATACAATATATAAGCTTTAAATACATTAAAAAGAGGTGATTGTTCAAATACAGCCTTTTATTCTTGATCTACATTGTAAATAGGAGCTAAGTTAACAAATCTTAGCTTAGTTTTGACCATTAAAATTAAAAAGAAAAAAAAGAAAAAGGAGACATGACTCTCAATGATCCTATGGTGTGTTACTATCAGCTTTAGTGTGATAACATTATTCTGTCTCCAGGTTTAATTAATAAAATAGTTATTATATCCATAAATAAATGATCCAATATGTAAAACATGGATCAGATTTTGATGGTATTCTTGATAAGAAATGCTTTAATTTTCCTGAAATCATTGTCAAAGCTGATTTTTTTCTATCTTTTGCGGCCTTTCAGACTATAAGGACACCAGTTCATTCTGTAGCTGGCCTGAATCCACAATACTCTGCTCCAAGCAAAGGGTTGCGATCCCCTCGGAATACTGAGCAATTCCCATCCATCTTTTTCATGGTTGGCACAGTTAAGTGCCTCGTCATCTCCGCTTGGCATCTTGGCTCTGCCAAGGAAACCAGGATGAGCAGCGCTTTCTTTCTTTTGTGAAGAATTTGCAGAGAAACCTCCACCCCGATGGGACGTGCAGGTATAAATACAGAACACATGTGAATGTGTCTGCAACGTATGCATTTGTGCATTTTAAACACAAACCAGGTAAGATCAGTTTGTTTGGATGAAGTCCCCCTTTTACCAGTAAAGCCCCTCTCCTCCCAGCTTGTCACTATACATACCACGCTGACAACATGTGTGGAAAATAACTCACTCAGCTGTGCTGCTATTAAAAGACCTCAAATCCCAAAGTATTGCTGTGGCAGGCTGACCGACTGTCATGTTGGAGGAGCTCTGCTGAGCGGTGCAGCTCGGGCTCCTCAGGAGAGGAATCAACCCGGACTACCTGCAGAGGCCTGACAAGCAGTAAGTGGTAGCTGCTAGTTCATTTATTTCAAAGGTGGAGGTTGAATGGTTTAATCATTCAGTAATTAACTGTTTCATTTTTATACCAGCAACTTTTCTAAATGCAAAAACCAAACCGTGAGAATGTTTTCATGCTTTATTCTGAGCACAGAAAGCAGAGAGGAATATAAAGTGCTCTTATTTCCTAACGTTGCTCTGGAATAACGTGTCGAGCACTCTGTGACACAGAGAGCTGCCGTTTCTATTTTAGTGGCAGTTTATATTTAGATGCCTGTTCTTTGAGAAACAGCCCCTGTAAACCTAAACCAGAAGGTTGTTGCCAGCTGGATGCTTGGTGTGAGTGTTGGATTTTACAGTCAGATGGCAGAAATCTGGCACAGGGCAGAAAACAACAGTGTGTTGGTGGACTGACTCTGAGGTAAAGACCCACTGGATTCAGACATGTAAACGAATCCTGGTTCTTCTGAAATATCAGCACCACTACAAGACTAAAAGCCTCCGTGTATCTAAAGTTGATCTGTCTTTCCAGAATGGTTAAGTTTTAATCTCTTTGGATATACTGTCTGGGAGACTTCAGCAAATAACAAATAGAAACAAAGCAACATAAGTTTCCAGCCTAAAAACTGTGCTTCTACTTCTTTATGATGGCACACTGACATTCATTATGGACATTTCTGGAGCCATTGTTGCCTTGTAGCATCCCAAGGCTGAGGAACTTCACAACCTTTTTTTCCTGCCTGTGATCAAGCAGGTCTGTTTTGATGTTTGCCTCTCTGTGTTAAAATATTTATAATTCATTAAAAAAGTCTGAATATCTGAATAAAATATAAACAATGGTTTTGAAAATGCTAAACGTTGCATCAATGACAATATTTCCATATTATAAGAATTCCAGGTGGGTACAAATTATAATGCTGTATTTTCTATATGTGTATTGAATGTGAATGAATTCTGGTCAGGAAGATGTTTAAAATGCCTTCTCTGTCTTTGTTTCAGAACCATAGTTAGATAGAAAAATGGGTTTAGAGGATGAGATGGATTCCAATGTAACAGAGGAGGAGAACCTCCGGGTATGAGATACTTAATCAGTGAAATTCAGTTTCCGACACCCATACCATCCCATACCTTCAATGCAGATGTGTTACCATCTGCATTGTTAAAATCGTATCATTTCTCATTTAAAAAGGATGTTTACATCCTGAAACATGCTTTAACACTGAAGAACCTGTTAAATAACAATGACCTTCATGATAATGACCACACTGACGTTTTTTTTTTTTAGTTATGATTTTCATTTCTGTAGTGTGATCAACCCTTTCATACATAATGTCCACTCTGGCAGCTGTTTTCCAGTATATTCATGGGTGGGAATGGAAAATTAGTAATTTTGCGACTTCAGGGGACATCAGTGAGTCATGCAATACATTGTTATTCAGTGTAGAATAAATATTTTTATATTTACATGCACTGTAATAACCAAACTTCCTTTTATGATAAACAGGAAAAGAAAACCGTACAACCCCATTTTTTAATAGAATAGGCCTATCCATATAAATATAGCATATTTCAATAATCTTTAATCATTTTTTTAATAAAATATAAAAATACAATAAATAAATAAAATTCAAAAGAAGATTAAGAAATAAAAAAGCATCACTGTATATGTCTATGGAAGTAAGTTACTGTATGCAAAAACATGTGGCTTTTTTTCTTAATAATTCATGCATGAAAGGGTTAAAGATTGTAATTTTCTTTTCTTTCTGGTGTCTGTATGATTAAACACAAATACAAGAAGCTTTTAAAATTCAGCTGATACCTTACATATCCCTGTACACATTAGTTTTTATGTTAATTAAACAAAGGAACCAAATCTGGTTCTTTAGTTCAGGTTCTTATTGTACCAATGAGCTGTTTTTGTCCGACAGATTTTTACTATTTCATCTTAGCAGTGAGCTAAACTAAGCTAATTTGCTGTTTCTCTCTTAGCCTGTTTTCTCAAAAAAGCCTGTACTCCTTCCGTCTACCGTCTTGTTGTAATCTAAGCCAACACCTATGTTTTTCTATAAGTTATAGTTTCTCAAGAAAGTCTGAACTATTTGAATCCACGGTTTTTGTGTTAAGCTAAGTTAAGCTAAGCAGTTTTTCCATTTACTCTGTCTTGTCTTTGCATTAAGCTAATTAAGCTAACCTGTGTTTCCATTAGCTTGTTTTCTCAAGACATACTTCTGTCTTTATTTTTGTATGATAAAATTTAATTAAAGTATTTTTAAACATCCTCCAGGAGATGGACCCATCATGGACCAACACCGTGCTCCTTGTGCCCTGTGTGGTTGTGCTAACAGCTGGATTTTTCTACATCTATGGCATCGTTATGAGTCTTTTGTCCAAAACATCAGTACACAATAAGGTAGTGGTCATAACTGATGCCCTATCTGGACTTGGAAAAGGTAGGTCACCCTTTAAAGAGAAAATTCATGCTAGTATTTCTTGGAAGGTGATGCCATTTCTAACTTCTTTGTCTCGTGTGAAGAATGTGCAAGTGTGTTTCACAAAGGCGGAGCGAGGATGATCCTCTGCGGAAAAAACTGGGAGAAACTTGAGGAGCTTGCAGATGATTTAGCAAATGTTTCTGATCCCACCGCAGTAAGTATACACCACCCAAAGCAATACAACAGATATCAGTCATAACAGAGCTGAAGAATATGAAAATTGTGTCCTGTATAGGCCTTAAAGGTCTACAGTATATCCTTTAGACCTATAGACATTTTGCATCGAACCAAATCAGAGGTGATACCCTAAAGAATAATTGCAACCCTTCCCCTATTTCAATTTTTTATAGACTTCATTGTGGACTCAGAGCAAGGCTGAGCCATTATTAGCTATTTCATTTAAAAAACCATCCCTCTCTGCTGTGCTTCAGCGCTGCCTGCCAAGCCCCGCCTCATGCAGGAGGAAACACCCACTCTTCCTGGCTTTGATTGGTCATTTTCACTCAGGGATTTTTGCTCTAAGAAAGAAATTTGTTTTTAGTAAATATGAGAAACAGTTATTCTTAATCAATTTCTGCTTTCATAAATATCTTAACGTAGCTAGCTGCTAAAGCATCACTCCACCTTTGATGGGAACCCAGTAGCAACTGCATCCATTTTCATTGAATAAAGGGGTGGGGCTTAACGAGCTTTTACTTCTACCTACTCCTTTTCGACTGTCTGTTTTCATATTTTTAAATTAGTGTGTTTACTTTTAACATTTCAAAATAAGTTTAAAAAAAAAAGAAAAGAAAGAAATACAAACAATCAGAAGTTGGTGCCATCACATCCATTTACATCACCTACAGACCTTCCCCCCTAAGCTGGTGCTGTTGGACTTTGAAGACATGGACAGCATGCCTGAGGCCATCGCAGAGATCCTTGAGTGTTACGGCTGCTTGGATATCCTCATCTTCAACGGCAGCATGAAGGTCAAAGCTCCTGCACAGAATCTTTCTCTGGAGATGGACAAGCTCCTGATGGACAACAACTACTTTGGGCCCATTACACTGGCTAAAGGTAAACAATGAGAAGTCTTTTTTAAATAGCTTTTTACTGTCAAGATATAACTGCGTTCTGGTATCTGTTCCAGGTGTGCTGCCCTCCATGATCTCCAGGAGAAGTGGCCACTTGATCCTGGTTAACAGCATCCAAGGGAAAATTGCTGTGCCTTTTCGCACTACATGTAATTTCGGAGATTTATATCTATTATCTATTCATTCTTAGCAAACGGCGCCTAATCAAAGTCTGAAGTTTCCCAGTAACTCCCAACCTGCCTTTTCAGATGCAGCCTCCAAACATGCAGTCCAGGCTTTCTTTGACTGCCTGAGAGCTGAAGTGGAAGAATATGGCATCTCTGTCAGCACCATCAACCACACCTTCATCAGCTGCTCCGCTTCCGGAGTGCCCGCCTCCAAATCCCTTTGGTCATGTGAGTAAAATCTAAAGAAACAAGACAAATATTGTTCGATTTTAGCGACACTGTCAAATATTTAAGAACACTACTGTTTAAAAACCTTGTGCCACACTTCTTTGTTGACTTCCAATCGGTCAAACCTTTACTCGGGTTACTTTCACGTCTTTATTTTAGACGTTGTCTGCTTTTTGTCTGTATTACAGTCTATCTTATTTTCAATGGACCCTCTTCTTTTGTATGTTAAAAACCATTTAGTGATGTCCTCACTGAAGGGGTGTACCAGTGTTTTGTCTAAACGTAGACCACTTAGTCAAGATATTGGGCACTTTATTACTAGCAGCCTGCCGCAAAGACACATCACTGGTTCCCATTAACGTAGCTACATACTATCTGAAAAAAAAACTAAGATAGCATTGTATTTTGGCAAAAACAAGTTGATTTTCAAAAGAAAACATGGCTTAAGTCAACATGGTGTGGAGGACGTCCTTAGCATGGTGTAAGGAAACTGGACAAGTGGAGGAAATGAAGTGCAGCCCTAAAAACAATGATTTCCTGAAGAATTAGGAACAAGTCCAGAGATGCATCTGGCCCTTCAGCTGATCTGTCTCCTGTTCATCATCAGACATAGTCTCCATGAAAACCAGCCTGTCAAGATGCCATTTTTAAAGGGATAGCATGTAACTTTTGGCCACTAGTGGTGCTAAACCTTTAACTTCCCACAGGCCAAACAACACTATCGCAAAACTCAAGTCTTTCTCTTTCTGGCCTCCTCTGACACCGTTTTCACTTTCTTACTTTGTTCAGCCATGACAAACTTTCAATCAAAGATGAAGCAGAGGCCTCTGTGTTTATAGAAGAGCAAAGCACTGCAGGTCACATGATCCGATGAGAGAAGATCCGCTCCTGCAAAGATACAATGTCTGGTTTCTGAAGAGGGCAGTCCCCTCAGAGCACCAACATGCATCAAACACGATATATGGACCCCAGAAATCCTCCATTATTACTCACATTAGACTGATATTTGGGTAAAAAGTTACACAGTTACACAGATAAGATAAACGAGGAGAAAGGTTGAGCTATGCAAGAGGCCATAAGAACTGGACTGAGTTAGCAGAAACTGATGGAGGGATGAATACTGTCTGGACAGAAACCAGAAAGGTAGAAACATCCAAAGAACAAGTACTTCAAGAAAAAGCTTGTCTAAGAGGCAGACCAAATACTTTCCAGCCTTCCAGAATTTGCACATTTCAACATATTTTTACAACTTTTTCCCAACATTTCTGACACTAGATAAAGAAGTGACTTTCCCTCAAAGCCTCCTACAATGCCTCTTCTCTTCTTCCTCCTGCAGTTTTTTACACTCGGAAGCCGCTCGGTTTTTCTCCGGACGAGGCGGCCATGGAAATCGTGAAGACTTTAAACAACAAAAATAAAGAGGTGCTAATTGCACCGTCCCTCCCCAAGATGGCCATTTATGCCAGATCCTTCTTTCCCAACATTTTCTTCGCTGTGATGGCGGCGGGGGTGAGGAGCAGTGCTGCCGCCGAGAACATGTAAAGATGCTTTTAGTTAAGATTGAATCAATTTTTTGATTCAATCTTGATTTTTATTGATAATGTGTCAGTCGGTGTGAAGCTGGCAGCCGGGGAAAATGTGTCCCCAATGCTTAGATGTCATTACAGTCCACATAAACCGATTAATCGTTCATTTCATCTATTGGACATTAGCTTTGGAAAGACATTCATCTGAATGTCTTACTCTGTGGTTGGATAACAGTTAATTATAGTCATTTTCTGAGACATGTTTAATTTAACTGCTTCTGTTTGGTTTTTGTCTGTAAGTGAAGTTATCAACACAAAATTGTCACAATATCCCACCATGAATGAATATAAATAAAACTATTATTCCCTTGACTGAGAAGTCATGTTATTTTTGTGGAGTTTTACACATTTACCTTTTAGAGTCAGTTATTTAATTGTTCCAGTGAGTTCATTAATTATTTTCCTCCATCATTTCACTATTAAAAGAACATTTCTAAATCCATTTTACAGCTTAACATATTTCATTTATGCGTAAATGATGAAGAAACTATTGTTTTTCCGAAATTGTTAATAAATAAATGTGTTTATTAAATCATTTTTAACATGACATAAAGCATGATAAAGACTAAATGTTTAATAGAATTTCAGTAAATTATTACTTAGATAAATATATTTAATCCCAGTAATAATTGAGAAAACGAACATTGCGTGGCCCCAATGACCTATGAATTTAATAATTAAACCTTGAAGGTTTTTCTTTAGAGGTCAAAGTAAGTGATAGTGAATTGTGATGTCGCCCTCTAGCGGACAGAGTAGAAAACACCAACCCGTCTGCATGCAGCTGTTCTGTTTGTGTTGCTTAATGGCCTATAAAATAACTTCTAGATTCTCTGAATTAACCCACCGGGTGAAGTTCTGTCAGACTGCCTTCAGCTCAGTAAACTGCAACGGAAAATGTATGGTGGAACATGACCGAAACAACCAGCGCTTCACCGTCGCTCCAGGCAGCGGCGCCGGTAAGCGCACAGTCAGGTTTGGCCGTCCGGTGCGGGGGGAATCAAGAGAGCCCGGGGTCTTTACGCGGCCTCATGAAACCTTTTTTATTATTTTTCTTCGTCTTGGATGATCTGATTTTCATGTAGTACATTAACATGCTTTCTGTTTGAGGTTTTTATTTAAGTTTAAGCCATAATTACTGATAATTTCCTCCCGGAACCTCAGGGACTGGACGACTCGCTGAATCCAATGTAAAAAATAAGTGCTTTTTAAATTTCCTTTGAAAGAGACAAACTGGGTCTTATTTTTCGTATTTACATCATTAGTATGAACTTTGACAACAATATGAATAATTCGGCATACATAATATAATCAAATCTATCACATTTATAACATTTATAACATTTTTGATAGTGATTATTGGCACTTTTTTTTTGGGACCCCCGTCAAAAAAGTTCTTTTAAAAATAATAAATAAAAGCTGGAATTTCACTTCCACTTTACTACAGTGAATATTTTCTCGTCTAGCTTAAACAACACCTGTGAACATGATAAGCGTCCCTGTCATGTTAGATATGAGAAGCCCTTTGGTTGTGCCCTCAGGGACCCATGAATATGCGGTGCTGAAGTACAGATTCACCGGGGAGAAGGAGGTGGACCTGATGTCTACATTTGTACCTGAGACGTTTAGAGGCCAAGGGGTTGCAGCAGTGCTGTCACAGGTAAGCACTTCAGGCATCAATCAACTTAAAAGCTACAAATGAGATTGTTATATATTTATTGTTCCTTCAACAGGCTGCCATGGACTTTTTGGTGGAAGAGAAGCTGAAGGCTCATGTTTCCTGTTGGTACATCAAGAAATACATTGACGAACACCCTCAGCAGCTCTATAAAGACCTCATTATCTCTTGACTGCAGCTTACTTTTCCACCACATGCCAGATGCCTATGGCAGAAATGCAAGATGTAATTTTGGACTATTTTAAAGTCCTTTTATCGTTATATTTTTAGAGGATAATTTAAGAAAAATGATGGGGTTTTATATATAAATGAAAATTGTAAACAATTAAGAGTAGAAGATGACATATTGGTGTCATAAACCTCTAACTAGAGATATATTTAATTTTTATACCAGATTTATTTTTTTATATTTCCATAATTATTAAGTCTTAATGTTTGAATATTGATGTGATATTTTGTTTATTTAATCAATGAAGCATTTAATTTCTCTCAGGGTTCTTTTTCTTCTATTTGTAGAAAATGTTAGATTGATTTATGCTTACTGGAGAAGACACTGTTTTACAACCCTGACATGCAAAAACATGCAAACAAAGCAGAGAGAATAACCAAAGACCAGAAGGGTGTATTTTATTTGCAGGTGTAAGTTATGCAAAGCTGAAGTTATGAGATGCACATTAATTATTTTATTGAGGCATTATGAAATGTTTAACCCAAAGAATCTCTCCAGCAGTGAGGTAACCTTATGTAAAAAGTTTTCATGCTCCAATGTTTATTAAAATGTAGGCTTGCTGCATTAAATGCTCACAAAGAATATAAACATGACGTTACAGAAGAGGTTTTAGTTCATACCTGAATGAATCAGTTACTAGATTAATTCAGAAACAATTACTTCAGTAAGTCTACATCCTCTATATGAATGAAAACATCTGAAAACTGTGAGTAAATGTAAAATCTGGCCACGATCTACCCAATAACCGTCCAGCTGCTTGTAGAAAATCCTGAAGATCACCTGAGGAGTGAAGTTTTCGCCTCTGGACTTCTTCTGCTACACATTTAAAGGTAGAGTGTGTAGGAATTACTGACATCTAGTGGTGAACATGGGTACAAAAGGGATTCAAAAGCCAGGAGGAATTGTGGATGGAAGGCGGCGGTCATTTGCCAAAACAAAACTATTGGGCTCCAGGATATTAGGTCACACCCCGGTGCAGCCATGTTGGCAGGAAACCGCGCCGTTCAAACTCCTGCAAGTATCGCTGCTGCAGCTGATTTGGTCAAATTAAAAGAGTAATTACAGATTTCTGAAGATCCGACCGTGGAGAGCGATGAAAAACTGTCATCAGATGCAGCAATAATAAGAAAACGGAGCGGTGGGAATTGGAGGCAACTGATTATAGGCTACTTTATATCAGGTACAGAATCACAGAGTCTGGCAAGTGACAGGAGTTAAATGAGAAGTTTGGTATTTTGCAACCTGGACCTATTTGCCAGGATGAAATACGATCATTTACTCACCCAGACTGTTTTGGTGTAACTTGAACTCCTTTGGGAGATATTTAGATCCACGATCAGCGTACATCCGACATAATGTGAGTGAACAGGGCCAGCTCGTGCAGCCTCTAAATACAAGAATTTCTGCCACAAAACTCCCTCGTTTCACCATTTTTTTGTTATGAATCGCTGGTCCCATCCCTCTGTGAGCTCAGAGCAGCTTGGAGTTACTTATTGTGGCAATCCGTTGTCATTTACAGCCATTAACTTAAAGTGGCGGCTTCGATGACATCACTTTCGGGCTGCATAATGGCTGTAAATATGGCTGTAAATAAAGACGGCTGCTGTAAAACAAACATCCGTTTCATCCAGCTGTTACAAGGCAGTTCAATTAAATTACTCCCAACATCAAACTCACAAATCATCCTAAAAAAAACTAAAGTCATCCTAAAACTAATCATAACTCCAGTATCAGAGACATGATCTGTCAATTTTAATGAAATGACTCGAAATTCATTTTTCTGCTTTATTGAAACAAAGACTGCATCACATCTGATGAAATGCTGGCTGGTCTCGTAGCAACATGCTCATCCTGAGTGTTGAATGGAAGGAAACAGTGAGCACATGTAACCTGAACTCTTTCCACTGAACAGGATTAAATGTTGCACCACAGCAGCAGAGCCGGTTCACGTGCCAGCGAGAAGCAGCTGAATGGAGAAACCCATTAATATCCACCTGTGCTTTATGTTCGGTTTTTTTTTTTTGGGAGGATTTTTTTTGTTTTTACTTCTTTTTTCCTGCCTTGAATTAATAAGTGAGAAAAAAAATCCATGTGTAATTAGTCATCATTTCTTCTTCTAACAGTCGGGTAAAATTCTGCATCACATTCATGCTTTTTTCCTTTCAAACTAAATTGTCCACTGCTTCATTTCCTTCAGTAGATGTCAGTGTTTCCCCATTAAACATACCTGTCGCTCAGATAAAACACATACAGGACTTGTCAATAAGAGATTTCTGTTATTATTTAATCCCATTTATGGTCATTTATTTATTCAAGGTTTCTGGTTGTTTTGCACCACTTGTGTCACGTTTTCCTCTTTTCATCACACTAAGATTCTTTCATCATTTTGATGGATTTGCAATTTCATTTTTCATTAATCAACATCTCTTTGAGGTCGTTGTATGAAATCTTTTGTTTGCTTTGCACCATGCTGAGTGTGTTTGGTTGGTTGTGGCTCTCACTGTAGTGTGTGTGCTGTCATGTTTTTGTCTTTGTTTTTTAAACCGCACATTTCAATGTTTGCATCTTTGTTTGTTTTGGTTTAGTCTCTGATCACTTTTGTACTTTTAGTTACTTCATATCTTTTTCTGGTGAATAAATGTGGATTTGAGGAGCTTTTGCACCAATCTGAGCTATTTTTTGTGTATTTATTTTGGTTTTTTTTGTCATTCGCCTTTTTTTCTCCATCCCAGTGTTTTTTGTCTTTTTATCTTCTTCCTCTCTATTTGTTTATGAATCTTTGTGGTTGTTTCATGTGCATGTGTCATCAATTCAGGAATTTTAGCAACACTTTTTGTTCATTTTTTGTACATTTAATGATTCCTTATACTGTTTGTGTCCCCACAGCTTTCCAACATGAAGTTTCCAGTTCCTTCAAACAAGGGGCCAGTTCTGTGAGACATCCATGATAAACCAGCATGGCTGCCGGTGAGGTTGTATCCAGGTCTGGTGCTCCTCTCACTGCGCTGCAACCAATCAACGTCCTCCTGATGAATTCTGATGCAGCAGACATGCTGACATGGTGAGGATGCGTCCTGCAGCCAGCTCTGCCACAGCTTAGTGTGAGAATGCTGAAAACACAGCCCCCTTCTCTGTGGCATGGAAAGATGCGATTAAAGCATCTTAAATGCAAGCCGGCCATGTTAGATTATTGCTTGGAAAAGAGTTTGGATCCTGCTCTTGCAGATGGAAATAAAACATGAAGCAAGGCGGAAAACATCCTCCTGGTTCAGACACTTAAATCTGATCCAGAACAGGGTTTATTTTTAACAGTACTCCTCTACGTGCTGCTCCTGTTCGTCGTCCATTTCCAGCACATACGGCGACCCGGTGGACGGCTTGTGGCCGTTGACCAGCAGTTCTGGTGGGACGTCCGGGTCAGCTGGGACAGCCGTCAGGTACATGTCCCACATCTGATCCGGGAGGTCCAGGTCTATCATCTTCTGCTTGATTATCAGGTTCTTCTCGATGTTCCGCCGCTTGAATTTAAACTCTATGATGGTCTTTGTGTAGCGGTTCAGGGCCGTGACCGCAGAGCCCATGCAGGTGCCGAAGGAGCTCCACGCTAAGCTGGGAAAGAAGAGAACCAGAGGTGGAAAGTCATGAGTTACATTTACTCAAGTTACTGTAAGTGAGTAGTTTTTGTGAGTAATTTGTCATTTTGTAAGTAGTTTTTGAAAAAAGTAATGTTACATATTTCAAAAAGTATATATTGACCTAAGTAATTTTACTTCATAACATCAGAAATCTCCCCCGTTACAGAGTAAAAACATTAAATATAGGGAAAAAAGCCTGAACAGCGACATGGATCATCCAATCTCTTCTGTCGATCCACCTTGGTGACGTTTGGTGTGACACGTTGTGAGTTTTTTTCTGTGTATCCAGAACATTATACTGGTTTACTTTAGTTAAAGCAAACAATGATATCAACAATGTAAGTAACTTTTACTCATATTATAGTTATAACTTGAATTAAGTTATCTTTTACTTTCATTCAGTAGATTTTTAGAGGAGTACTTGTACTTTTAGTTGAGTAGAATTTAAGTAACTTTGAAATATCAATGTAATAATTATGAATAACATTAAATTAAACTGTGCACAACAAAAGCACGTTTTTATTTGGAATATTCATCTAACCACAGCTGGTTTGGGTGGTTTTATAAAAAGTGCTTACGCGTAAGACCAGCTGTAGTCCCAGGTCTTGGGCCGCCAGTCTTCTGGGCCTATTGAGACAGCCAGATGAAATGCGGTGGTAAACATCATGTGGGCCACCATCCCACAAAGGCCTGGGAAGAAGGATACACATGGAAGTACTGTGCATTAAAGTCCACATTCGCTTCTTCATGCAGACATAATTAAAACTTAAAACATGAGAGTAGTGAGCTAGCATGCTCCATATATCAGCTGTTCTGACTTAACTGTAAACATAATGCATAATGCATGTGACTACAACTACAGTTTATTTTCCATGAAGTCCGGTCAAAGACTTTAAAAAGCAGCAAAATAAATGTTAATCACACATTTCAATTAACTGGTTTAAAGATAAACCAGTAAAACCAGAGGGATGTGGTACGGGCTAACAATATCTGAGAAATGTTCTTTCACTGCAGACCTGTGCTGAGACATAATTACCTAATGGAAGACGGATTTCAAACTGAGAAGTGATTAACTCTGGGTAATTTTTCAATTCAAATGTTAATTTTTTTTTTTTATTTTAGTTTAGATGACAATAAAAACTAATGTAAAGTATCATTTAATGATCAGAAAAATGAATTGTTTCTTGCAGCTTTTCATAGAAAAGGGATTGCATGTAAGATCAGCACCTAGATACATCCCTGAGATTATTTATGTGTGGGAAACCCCCCCCCGTTAATACATCACTATTACAAAACCATGGATTATATATGCTCGACATGCTGGAACATTACTTTATCTACAGCAAAAAACTGAGACAGAGGTGAGCTGGCTGGCTGATTCTGGCCCTCCCTCAGCCAACAGTCAGCCCCAGTATTGCTGCTTTCGTTGGGATTAACTCGTAACAACGGGGGGGATGGGAGTCGTGGGAGGGAGCTCCTCTGTGCAGGTCTTGGCACATCCCAAAACCTCTGCCCCAGTTCCAATCCGATTAGTCCACAAACCAGCAAATCCTCCGAGGCAATGAGAGGACCAGCGCAGTTAGCCGCTCTGAACGCTTTGACTGTCAGCCTCAGCCTCCCGACCCGCTGCCCTGCTCACTCTCACTTATTTATCACTCCTGTTACAGAGGTGTGTGATGACAAAAAAGCAAATAAAGCACGACGTCCTCACCTTTCTAGAGCTCTGACACATTTCAGTTAAAAATCAGTGACTTTATACCCGTCTGAATAAAATAAAAACATCATGCAATACCAAAACTTCTAAAAATGTAGATTTAGTTACCTGAGAGGGCGGTGCACATGGCAGCGAAGGCACTGATTTTCAGTTTATTCATGATGCTGAAGCAGGGACACTGCTCCACAATCATCAGGACCCCGCCCGTGAAGAGCAGGCTGAGGTACAGGCTTTCCCCCACGACACATAACCACAGCACGCCTGAGGACAGAAAACAGGAAGACAGGGACAGAAATGAGCTCCACTGTCCTTGGGTTACCTGGTCCTGATGCATAATCCCATGTGTAGTCAGGCAGGATCACATCAGTGTAGAACAGAGCGTCTGAAACCCCGTCAGAACCAAAAGGTACATTTAACTGTATGTTCTGTGGGAGGATCAGACATGATGAGACATGGCAGCCAGGTCTTCTCTGATGGTGTCCCTACTGTTAGAGCCATGAGAATGCCTGTTAATGGAGAGGCCAACTTTTCAACAGAATTAAACATGTTTACAGCCTGATTAAAAAACCTTTTAGCTTTAAAAGGTCAGGTTTACCTTCATGGGGGGAGTGAAAAAAATTCTAACTCATTTGTTTAGTTATTCAGTCCTAAAATTCTTCTGAATTAGGGGGGTGTACTTTTAATTGACAGGAGCCAAATATCAGAGAAAACGAGGCCAAGAGTAGCACAGTTTTTTGCCAGGTAACACTGTGCCTTATCTTTATCTTCCTCCGTTAGCTGGCTAGCTCCTGTTAGCTCCAGGTTAGCTTTTTTAGCACGTAGCTCGGAGTTTAATGGGTGTCAATCATCCCTCCCTACGCTCACACCCCCCCCCCACATTGGGGTTTTCAGGGAGTCACAAAACTCGTGACGGTACCAAGATGGCGACAGTAGGAGCCGCCCAATCAGCTTCTTTTCAGCTCATCAAAAACCCTCCGGGTCACCTGGTTTTATGGTTCGTTCATTCAATTTACAGTCTGTGATCACAACGAAGAAGATCAGGACACAAAAACAGACAACCAGAATGACGGACGTGCAGCAGTTTGAGTTCTTTCCTCTTATGCAACTTTAAACAACAAAAATCCACAGGATGATGCAGATCACATGGAAAGAGACAATTCTTTCAGCCAATCAATGGATTGCAGAGTCAGACTGGGAGGACTGGTATCCCAAAGGAATGGTCCCAGACAAGTAGAAGGGCTCGGATATTCTGTCACCGTTCCCAGTTTCAGCCTGTGGGAAACGCAAAAAATCCATCCTGTCTTGTTCCAAGCTGGACGCCATGGTGGAAACGTGGCCACGGTGGTCATCACTAGTCATTACTAGTCATTATTGTTCATCTGAGGTAATCAGTGGCGCTCCACTTCATCACTGTATGTTGAAAACCTGGCGTTCATTGCTACATGTAGAAAGGAAGCTGTTAGTTAATCAACACGTAGTTAGCTGCATTGCATAATTACCTAAATCAAAATTTGGATAAACTATGATTTCTGTCTGATCTACTCTCCATTTGCTGGGGATCATTGCTTATTAAACCTTTAAATCTGATCCAGGTCATGGACAAATGTACATATTTGCTCCTTTCACCTCTTGCAATAATCCAGCAGGTTTGCAAGCTGAGCATGTCAACTCAAACATGTTTCCTCCATCTAACTAGGTTGTTTTATTACCTTAAAGACATCCCGGACATTTTCCAAATACTTTCATTGTAGCAATGTTTCAGGTGTCGCACATTTGTTCCTTTACAAATGCACCTTGACATTATTAGCAATACTTCCCCTGACAAGTGGAGATCTTGTGGAGAGTATCGCTGATGCTCATGTCTACATATCCACAGGACGTGTTACATAAAGGTTACGGTCTACTTTAAGGAGCCATTGGCTGGAATAAAAACACAACCAGCAGCACAAATTGCATCTGACTTTTGACCCCTCATGCAATCAAATAAAAAACAGCTATAAACTAAAAGAGCTCAGAGAGCAAAGACTCCCACCAATGCCGTCCTCTGTTTTCTTTCTGCTGATGATTGTGGGTATTATTTTTAATTTAGAAGCTCTAATGACAAAATGATCCGTTTCATCCCAAGAGGAAAGAAACCTTTGAAGAATCGTTGGATCCAGGCAGTGATCCGGATCACCCAAAGTCAAATAACTTGTTTCTTTATTCCACTTCTGACATTTCCTGAATATTTAACCAAAATCCGTTGGTAACTTTCTAAATTATGTTGCAAATCAACCAACACTGCTGAATATAGGACCTGGAAAAAAAGCAGCAAATGTTGCCTTACATATAGCCTAAACCATGAATTAATTTAAAAACCAAGTGCTTCATTGCTGGAAACCACACTGAAGACATAAAGCAAGGGACATGGTTAGTTTAAAAAACCCCAAGACCTATGTGGAAGAAATTTGACAGTTTTAATTAATTTCTTATTGTTTTGTTTAATTTCTTACTGTTTAATTTAATTTCTTATTAGAAACATGTTTTTAGAAGTGCTTGTGGCTGAGATTTGAGGATTTGAGGCTCTGCTTGTGCACAAGTCTCAATAAACAAACAGAGTGTTTTTTCTCACTGGGACTCAGGATTATTATTTAGTTTTCCACAAACACCTGCTCTGAGTGTGATAAAAACCTGGAAAGTTACAAAAGTACAGAAACAAAGTACTTTGTTACTTTCCAGCTCTATTTATTCGTGTTACGAATTGTGATCATACCAACCTCGTTCATGTTCCGGTGCAATGTCAGCAAATTCTCGACAGGTGAAGCCTGTAAAAGAAAACAAAAGTTTACCTCCATGGAAAAAGGCATATTAAAAAAGTGTATAACCTAATATTGATGAAAAGTGGAAAAATAAGTGTTTGGTTAGGGTGAAAAACTTAATAAAACAAAAATATTAAAATGAAACGCTTAATATTTTTTCAGTGTTTGAATAAATAGTTCAAAAGTAAAACAGTAGAACTGATCAGTGTTGAAAGGTTTTATTTGAGGAAAAAATAAAATAACTTAAAATAAATATAGCGAGATAATAAGTTAAAGGTAAAAGTCAATATATTGTAGTAATGGTGAAAATATTCTCCATTCTGTTACAGTATTAAAACCTTATTTATCTCCTGGTTTACTGGGATTTTTGTTTTTGTTGTTAGCGGTTACACAACCATCTATGTGGCTTCATTTTGATCCAGGTTAATATTTGTAATGTGCACAGTAAAGTATATTTCATTTAATTTGATTGCCAGATCTGACCTGGTTCTAAGAGATGAGCACATAACCAGAATCCTTTCTTTGAATCAGATGCATTGAGGATTTATTAAACAACATCTTGACCAGCAGCTGGACGTCTTTTCTTGATTGAACCCATGAATGTTCGACATGATCTGTTTTATAACCCTTTGTTTTTTCATCTCTGAATAAGTTAATCTTGTTCTTTGTGGATTTAAAACAAAGCCACTTCCTTAACATGAGAGTGGGTGTGAGATTATAGGCTGACAAACAGAAACTTCCAGGTCCCTGCAAAGGTTGAAAAAAAGATTTACGAAGTGGAAACGACATCCTGACACAGGTGGCTGAAACGTGGGCGGGAAATGTTATCAAAAATAAA
Source organism: Craterocephalus amniculus (assembly GCA_036024015.1). NCBI lineage: Eukaryota > Metazoa > Chordata > Actinopteri > Atheriniformes > Atherinidae > Craterocephalus > Craterocephalus amniculus. Next base: position 8,451 of record JAVQJG010291902.1, on the reverse strand, counting down.
ACCATTATTATTTATACTGCGAACATTGTATGATATTACTGTGGACACAATAAAGAAACTTTCTGGCATACAGTAAATGAGTGTTAGAGACTGTGTTCACTGCAAAAGTTAATTGAAAGAGAATTTAATGGTAGTATGATCAACTATAATAAACTTAATCTAATATTCTCATATGCTTTCTATCGTATGCTTTCTATCGCATATTTCTATCATTAAGGAATTTGAATATGATCTTTGCATTTAGTGACCTAAGATTCCGTGACTAATATAAAAAACAGGGAAAAACTCTTATAAATAAAGTTACATTTCATTGTAGAGCTATTAAACTATCAAACTACGGTTTATAAGTAAATTTTTATATAAAATCTTCCAATCTTAAGGAAAATGAACCAACATTTTGCAAGAAAAGCATTTCTGAAGTACCATTTACGAAAATAAAAATTGTAAAAGTTCAAAATGTTTCAAGACAAAGTGAAGATATTATTATGAAAGAGTGACCTTAGATTTTTGTGATACAGCAAGAGACACGAAACTTCTGGAGTCAGAAGTTATTGTTAGAAGGAACTGTCCGACTGTCGCTGAAGTCTACAGATGCACAGAAGTTTTATACAGGGGGAAAAATAACTAAAAGAAAAAGACTGAAAAAAAGTACAGTTTAATATTAAATAATATTAATATTAAATAATATTAACAACAATTGATGAATAAAAATTAACAATAAAAAAATAAATAACTACTGTAAATATATAAAATCAAAATAAATATATTAATAAAAGCTAAAATAATAAATAAAATAGAATACAATAGAATAACTAAATACAAAGAAATAAAGTGGTTTGATGTAAATCAATAAATGAATAAATGACACCACTCAAGAATTAGCAGAAATGTTGCCTGGCTGATGGGAGATGTTCAGGAGAATGAGCAATACCTTAGTGCCTTATAATGTGATAGCAAGATTACTATTTATGGTAAAAGAGACAGTTAATAAGAAACTTGTGAATAGGTTGGGGGGAGGGGGGGGACACACTGAATCTGATGATGCATTAGTTAGTCAAATGCAACAATAAGCACCTCTGGCTGAGAAATGCCCCCATGTCAGGGAATATTTGAAAAAGAGCTGCCTTTAACAGACAAATAACATGTAAACAATTATCGCTGCACTCTTACATGTCATGGCTGGTCTGTACATGGCTGTGGTGCAAAGCGCTGTCCACGATCCAGAGAACCTCAAAACCTCACTGCTGACTTTAGTTTTTTTACCTTGTGTAAACAAGACTGAGAAATGTAAGTAACTAAATGTTGGATCCTTTTATGAACTTATTTCCGCAGGGCTGCTGCTGCAACTCTTTTCATAATGCACTCTTAAAACAACGAAGTTGACTAAAGTGCCAAAATATGCAGTTAAAACCAATTGAAATAAATAATGTTTAAAGATAACATTAACATTAAATGCAGCATAAGCTTTTCATGCATATAGCATCCACTGCAGTGCTCACCTATTCAAAGGCAGCTTTCTACACACAAGGGGGTGGATACTATATTTAATCCAGTCCAACACACGGCCACTCTCTGTAGAATGGATAAATATATCATAACATCTGAAATATATCCATACATAGTACCATGTTTGTCTCGGTGATGAACAGGACAAGAAAATAGCACAACCATATATTTCTATAGAAAATGTAAATTATAGATATTACAATGTGGTGGATGGAAAGGCCTACAAGTAACTCCTTTGACTGAGAAGGGGCATCTTTCATCTACCACAGCATATTATCTTATACTTTTGTAGGATAGATAGAAAAACTAAACTAAGTCAAATAATATCAAAAATAAAGCATCATTGCACACATCTGTAGAAGTAACCAATTGCTTGTGTAAAAATTATTTTTTTATTAATAATTTATGCATCACAGGGTTGATAGAAAAGGAGAAAAATAATTAAAATGAACACCAAAAATAGAAAATATTTAGAAAAGTGCTACATTAATCTCCCGTCATGCTGCTGTTAGAGGAAATATAAATATGTAAATATTTAATTTAAATAGTAAATATGTAAAGTTAATTCATTCATCCTGTTTAGTTTGCCTTTAAATCTTCTCAAATAAAAGTAAAGAACATAAGAGTTGGAGATTTTGCTTCTTATTTGCATCCGTCTTACCGTTCATGTCGGCGGCCTGCTCGCAGGAGAAGAATATTCCCGTGTGAAACTTCCTCATGATAAACTTCTCCTCTCCCGTCTCAAAGATGTACTGCACCTGCCGGCTGTCGTTGAGGTTGGAGCTGTTGAAGCGGATGCAGAACCACTGCTTCACCTTCATCGGTGGCCCCGTGCAGAAGGGCTTGGGAACCTTCCGGGTCCCCTCGCACCAGTAGCTCGTGCTCACTGCCGATATGGCAAAAGCCAAGGCCAGGAAGTTGAGGGTAATGGCCAGGGACGCTCGCTGTCCTCGCTCCAGCCCCATGATCGAGGCCAGCGCAGAAGATGGAATGAAAAAGGCAACTAATCCTGGCTTTCGGTGTGTAGCCACCGCAGATGTGTCAAATCTTCATAATCTGGCAGCGTTTGGGGCTCCTTGGGTGGGAACTGCGAGCAATCGTCCATCAGATCTTTGGAAGAGCAGCTACATAGTTTACAGTGGAAACCCATGGCAGTCTTCCTCTTCCTCTGCTTCCTCTGAACTCCTCCACTCTTTGGTGTGCGCTGGTTGTACGACCTCATCGCTCCTCCCCTTCGACAAATCTTTTCATGCAACATCATCCATTACAAAATGGCAAATTATGCTCCAGATTCATTGAGAATCCCGTGAATTGGGATTAAACTCCCAAACAAGGCTCTCGCTGCTTACATTTCCCGGTTTTTCTCTTCGTTTGCAAATTGATTGCTGCCACAGACGGAAGATCAAGAGCCCGTTTTACTGAGACCAGTGACATAATGTTCAAAATCTGATATGAAAATCCACCCATAATGTGTGTGTGTATGTGTGTGTGTGTTTGTGTGCAGGGCAAATCTCTTCATGGTCAGAGCCCGGCAATGTGGAATTAAAAACAAACTACTCAAAGAAGTACGTAGAGGAGATGACTGATGCTCAGAGGAAACATCTAATCTATCCTTAAACCTATCATTGGTCAACTGTAATAAACAATCTTTCAAACAGAGCAACATTTGGTCGGTTTTATCTGAATTCCTGCAGCAGCAGATATAAATCATGTCAGTGCAAATAAATCAAGCATGAAGTCAGTAAAATGCTATTTTAATTCAATGTTATTTAACTTCAGTAAAAGCAGGATGCTGTGTTTAACACAGTAAGAATAGGATACGTTTGGCAAATAAAGCTGGTATTTGATTCACAATAGAAGCTAAAACACACATATCTGGGACATGATATATATTTTATTATCTCATTAAAAATATAAAATTTCAAATCTGATGAAATGAAGGAAATGAAAGACTAGAAAACAGGTTTTTTGGTTCCATAAACACTCATCAACAGATACAGAAAACAAAACCTGAGGCTGCGTTCACACCGAGCAGCAACCTCCAGCTGAGAAAAATGAAACTATGCTGAAGTGCCAAAAGCTGCAGTTCCCCCCTCCTTCACTAGGGGCTGGCTGAGCCAATCCCCATAGACTCCCATGGTAAAAAGGCAACTTCACAGCAGAATTAAACATGTTTACAGCCTGGTACAAAGACATTTTAGCTTTAAAAGGTCAAGTTTACCTTCATGACAACTGTGGAGGGAGGGACTTATAACTCATCTCTTTACATCTTATTTACTCTGGAAATTCTTTATAATTAGGGGTGTGTCCCTTTAATCGACACATTACAGATATCCAGCTAGGAAGGAGAGCGTAGCAAAACCACGGATTTTAGCCAGCTAACATTAGCTGTAGCCTGCCTACCATTAGCTCCAGGTTAGATTTGTTAGCTCGTAGCTACAGGCAGCTCAGAGTTTTATGCGTGTCATTCATCCGTCCCTGCACTCACAGCCCCCTCTCAGCGCCACTTAGTCATACATTTTTGTATTTTCCAGGAGCAACAAGACCTGTGATGCTGCCAATATGTCAAAGGTAGAAACCTTCCAACAAGCCTCAATTCAGGTCTCAGAAACCTGCGGGTCACGTGACCGAAGATTCCCCCATATCTTCACATGCTCAGAGGAAAACACAGCTCCTCACCCCAAACTCAGGTGTAACGCCATGCAGTGTTCTGAAGTTGGAAAATTACATAGTGCATCTTTAAATTTAGATGTGAGAGTGTGTGAATGCCTTCACACATCAACAAATTCACATCAATATCACAGAAAATTTTATTTGGCAAAACTGAGTTTCTTCACAGATTTGAGATATCTCATAGAAAGACTAGACCCATAGCAACATGATTAGTAGGACAAATTTTTGGAGGCAGCATCTATCACTCGTGGGTGGTCTCGCTCTCTGAGGTATGTCTCCATACAGCGCTGCTTTGTCCGTCTGTCTGCAACATTACTCAAAACGTTATGGACGGAGTTTGATTACATTTTCAGGAAATCGCAAAAACGGAATAAGGAACAAGTAATTAGATTTGAGAGGTGATCCGAATCCCCACCTGGACCCGAGAATCTTTAAAAGGATTCTTTATAATGGGGATAATTTGCCATTAGAGCTTCTAACCCAATGATTATGCCCATAATCATTGGCAAAAAAACCTTATGATGGCTTGGCGGAGGTCTAATTCCCTTATGAGTCTTCCGCATGCAAAACAAAGTATTTCAGTGGTTTTTGAATGAGCATGGATTAATTTTTAACATATATTGAAATTCTGAATAAAGTCCCGAATGAAATCTCTGATTCTGCTCTGTGCAACAATAACCCTGTCATTCAAAACTAGATACAAGGGGTCAAACGCTCATAAATCACAACTAAGATAAAACAATGGTTTGGGGATTATTGTGATTTAAGTCCCAAAAAACCTCAGTGTTAAACTCATGTATGCACAATTTGTTTTATGTTTGACAACTGTGCTCCACAGTAGATTTAAAAGATTGAAAACCCTCACATGATGAAAGAGAACTTCAATTGCATCATATATTTGCGTTAAAAATAATAAGAATTATGCAGCATCTGTGTCTTCTGTATATGTAAAACTAATTGTTTTCACGCATTTGGGCTTCAAACATTAGCTGCAATTCCAAAGTACGACTTGTGCAGAAACTCTTGCTCCTGTAAAATATGCATTGGTTCCTAGATTTTTATTCAAACCTGACTTTACGTACAAGTTGTAGCATCTGAGCAATCCCCCCGAAAACAAAGAGATTACTCTGAACATTAGCTTCTGTGTAATAAGGGATATAAACACAAGAATAGTAAGTCCAGTGTTACATCTGATGAAGAAGTAAGCCGGCTGTTTGCTGAATATTACGTAATGCTACCTACGGGAGTATACAACTGACAGATGTGAGGTTTTGAATGACTGCCTTTACCTCTGAAATAACAATGCTTGAAGTTTTGTGCTCTGTATTACTAATCTTAAACGATTAAGTAAAAGTATGCGATGATATTGAAGAGGTTTAAGGATGATTTGGGGTTTCCTAATTTGATTTTGTAAAGGTAGATATTGCAGGAAAATTCTGGTAGATTATGTACAGCTGTTACGCAAACACAGAAATAGTTTTACCGGCGTTCAGTTTTAAGAAAAAATGAATTTGAACGGTATTTATTGTCCTTTTAATCACCACAGCTATTGGCTTTACCTTGCATTGGATGCTGCAGGATTATAGTCAGCTGTGGGCCTCTTTGTTTACTGCTGTGTCAGACCTAAGCAATGACCTCTTGGTCCCTGACGCATACTGTAAGACAGATTACCGTAGATTAATGCACAATACCTTGCACAATATATCCAGATCTATGTATCATATATACCGATAATGCTGTAATACATTCAAACAAACAAATGTCATCATTGTTCTTAAAAAGATTAGCTTGTTTAAAGTAAATGAATGGTGAAGGTGAAGCATCATTTACAGACAAAAGAAAGTATTTTTGCAAAAGATTGTCATAGATTCTTAAGATTCATGATTCAACTACCACAACAATCGATTAAATCAGCTGTGAACACATTAACCAAAGTGTCTGAGTTCACTTTGAGGATTCTCATCTTTGTCTCATAATGGTATGACGGATATTTGACTGAGGCACGTACTTAAGCTTTGCATGGGTTCAGAGTCACCTGTTGAGGTGGTAATATAGAGCCGAGTGTCGTCAGCATAATTCTGATCAAATCTTTATCTTGTTTCCATTAGTCGAGCTAATAGGAGCATGTGGATACTGAACAACAGGGGGGCCAAAGTAGAGCCTTGGGGAACTCCACAGGTCTTCAAATATTCAATCTCAGGTATTTTTCAAATGTAACATCACGAGCATTTATAATGCTACCGATGCAGAAATGACTTCCAACTCTCCTTATAAGATCCAAAACGCTTTGGTGGAGCATTTTAAACCTTTTCAGTATTGCTCATTACATTTAAGTTGTTTTCAGTTCATAAACAGCAACTATGAAAGAAGATTCAGTTTTGATATAATCAAGACCAAAGAACTGGGAAGTCTAACACCATTACGCGCTCTTCTTTTTAAAAGTCGCGTTTCAGTTTTTAACAGTTCATCCATCCGCCCCTTTTATATTTACATTGTGTCAAAATCTTTAAAACCTGAGACAACCCAGCAGAAATCTGTGTCTAAAGTCATATCCCATATCTTATATGAGAGCAAACCTGCTGTTTTTTCTCACTTTTATGTCAAACTCACCTGTTTTATCGTTTATTTAATTACCTTTGCTTGCTTTTGTTTAGAACCAGCGCAGCAGATGGTCTTGTAATCTGGCCTGGGATTATTACAGTGAAGATGCAGATAATCTCATCTCATTGTGTGTGAGCAGTCATGGTTACGCGGGGCTGCACAACGACCCCCAGCCTCTGGCCGGCATCATGTTAATCCCTCACCGCCCTGTTGGCTCTGGCCGATATCCTGGCCTTGATTTCAACTCGCCAGTCTATTGAACCTGGACCTGAAACCTTGTAATATTAATCTGATTTATAACACAGAACAGGAGACCCCCCCTCCTTTATTAATTTTGGCTTTGATTTCACTAAGCCCTTGATGACTGAAAATTTTCTAGCCATGTTATTACTCTGGGTGCCATAAGCTTGGCTTCCAGTAGGAAAATAGGAGTTATTTTTGACCAGGATTTTGTGCTTTAGCTTGGAATAAAACAGGTTTCTCGAACCACATTTTAAGGGCTACATAATAATGCTGACATAAAGCACACCCTGTCTCAGACTGGTGCAGAAAGACTAGTCCATGCTTCTGTTTCTCAAATTTTGGACTAGTGCAATTCCTTGAAAGACAAACGTACATTTGATTCAGTTTCTGAGAAATTTTTCATCAATTTATTGTCAAAACTTTGCTCAAAACCCTGTTGTATACAATATAATATTAGTCTTTGGCCCGCTAATGGATACCAGGACGCTAGACTATAAATAAGGTAGACTACTATAATAATGTCACATAGTAATACATGGAAGAGATGCCAAAGAAACTGTTAAATTTTCCCCACTTTTTGTTAAAGAGCCAAATAAAAATTCAAGATTTAAAAAATTTGACTTTTCTCCCAGTTTTGCTTTGGTCGCTTTAACGGGTGAATGGCCTGTCCTTATTATGCCCTGAAAAGTTTCTGACTGGTAGAAAAAACTGCAGCTAGGGGTTTTGATGAGAACCTGCAGGAAAGACCATGTGTCTCCAGTTTTAGCTACTTTTCTTCAGCTTTTTGTTTAATCCAGAAACAATTCCGTTCTCCATCAGACCCTTCTCTTATTGGACCAGCTTCAGTTTGGGTTTGGGACCCAGACACCCTCTCTACCTTTAAGATTGAGTTTAAAACCTTCCTTTTTTATGAATCCCATTGCCAGGGCTGGTCAGCCATCCCTTATGCTGCCGTAGGCTTAGACGACCAGTGTCTCTCTTTCAGTCTCTCTGCTCTTAGGCCAAACCTCTTTATGACAGAGAGGGTCCTGTCACTATGCCACTGATTGATCGTGCACCCTGGCTACCTGGCCACAGCGATATCCTTTTGGCTGAAAGGACCAGTGCACCCAGGAGGTTGTAGGGTTGTAGGTTCAAGTCCATGCCCGAGCCCTCGTTGTCCCTGCCAAATTTTGATGGTTTATCGTTCTCTCTAAAGCTCCATAAATGAACCGATGATCGGACAATGTTGTGATCCATGCATGACGCATGATGTGGAAAGCTGAGCACAGCTTTGTTGGACCCGAGGAGCTACTGGTTGATTCTGAAGTATAATTGACTCGTGAAACATTTGATAGATTTCCTTTAAAGATTATGAACTTGTCATTAACACACACACACACACACGCAAGCACGCACGCACACACACACACACACACACACACACAC
>JAVQJG010291870.1:0-16820 GCA_036024015.1 Craterocephalus amniculus | reverse complement strand
TACCCTAATAGATTTAAATCAGTACAGTAAAACAAAGCTTGGTCTTTGAGAAGAATTATGTTTACAAAAATGATGAAAACCCTTCTGTGAAAATATTAATTATTTAGTAGAAATGCATGTTTGTTCTTACCTCCCTCTGCAACATACATGGGTTGTTTCTATGAATGCTCTACTATAGACATGCAACATCTGAAACTAACATATGGAGGATGGGATGGTGGACATCTGGGGTTCAAACTTGAATATGGAGACCTTTTCAGACAAGCCTTCTATCCGTTTAATCTGATAGCAAATGACTCATGTCTGCATGAGTGCCCCGGTGCTTTTTAGCAAATCTTACCATGTTAGCATGGACGTCGTCAGGCCTATTTTAGGTGGGCTTGAGCCCCCCTAATTTACTCTTAAGCCCCTCTAAAACAGTAGGAATATTCTTTTCTTTATTGGCTTTGAAATTAAATGCTTGCAGTTGCCATTGCGTATAGGGGTGTCACGATTCTCCCAATCTTCGATTTGATTAGATTTTTGATTTTAAGGTCACGATTCGATTCCATTCTCGATTTTCTCTTTTTCTTAGAACACAGAGGCCTATGCCATTTTTAAAGTAGTCTAGTCTACAATCACGGTTTTAGTAATTAAATTTTGCAGAGTAAATCATATTTCAAAAGATGGGCTACATATACAAGTAATTGAATTTCATTTTTGTGTAATGTATCACAAATGGCAGTAATATCTACATGGATGATTTAATTTGTACTTTAATACGGGGAAATTAAATTATACTTCTTTTTTGTGTAACAAAATATATCCTAAGATGACTGGTTTAGCAATATGTAACAGTGTTTTATCCACAGTTAGGCTGTGAGCACTTATCAGCAGGTATGGTGTGTCACAACAGCTACATTACAGTATAAAGTATGGGGTGGTCTAGCTACCCCTGGTGGGCTACCCCTGCCGGCTAGCTGAGTGTTAGAAAGAATTAGCACGCAGCTAACAGGTCCAGCGCGCGCTGTTGTTTGTTAGCTTAGCAAGCGCTGTGCTCATAGAAACGCGTCTGTTTCTGCTGAAGTTTCTGCTTGTTGAACATGTGGCGCTTATTGTCTTCGCAAAGGACGTAATGTTTTGACTTTCAACTCGGGAGGATTTTATTGAACTTACGTGTTTCATCAAGTTTTCTGGGTCACTTTTCTCCTATGTGCTGCTGCTGCCGCACAGCCTGTGTGCTCGTGCTTGTGTGAGGAGCAGCCCCTCCCATCAGGTAGTGAGCGGAGTTGAGGGAAGGAGAGCAACGCAGGGAAGAAGCAGTTTATGGCGCTGTGGGGAAAATGTGCAGCTGTGGAGGAATCGTTGATCCTCTCCTTGTCTTCAGTACTCGAGACTTGGACGTAATTTCGATCAAAAATCGAGATCGTGACACCCCTAATTGCGTATGACACTGATATTGTTTTTTCCAAGCTCACTTGAACGCATCGTGAAGCTTTGTCTCGCATTTGTTTAATTTTCGTGGTGAGGGCTATGGATATACAGAGTTTTTAAAAAAAGAAAATAAGTAATCACCCCTGCTGTTAGTGTTATTCAACTAAGTCCAGATAATTAAAAAATGAAAACTGCCATACTATATTGATAAAGTTAGTGGTGGTAAAACTCTTATTTTCCATGTTAAACTGTTAGCATGAAGCAGTGTTTAGCCATCATTTGTGCTTGCTCTGAAACCAAAACGCTGGCTTTATCAAAAATGATGAGTCGACTGACAATCATGGCCACATCTGTCGGCATACAGACAGATGGAGGGCAGGGAAAGTGTGAAGTCCAGATCATCCACTGCTGCTGAGGTAGGAAGAATCTGCAGATTTAGCTGAGCTAAATAATTAGAGATACAGACCACTTCGGAGTTACCTGAAGCATGGACATCATTATGCCTATTCAATTAATGGCAATAAGGGCAATACTTCTTATTACATCTTATGAAGGCTAAGCCCCCCCTGTCTTTCAATGCTAGGGACGTCCCTGCACGTTCAACCTTGTTAAATTCACCTCAACAAAAAGGTGTGCACAGGAGGGGTTAATTTAGCATACAACCAGCTTGTCACAAATATACCTGTACCACAGACCACATCATGACAGGAAGAAATAACGAGGCTTTCAAAGCATCACAACTTTGGTTTTTCTCAACATCATGGTGAGTAGCACCTGGATCAAATTAAAGGGAAAAATAAATAAATATCTGTGAATGTTCACTACAGGGTTCCTTCTCTGTCTGACAGACAACATTAGACCCAGTGTTTCAGTGGTGAGGGCAGTGGAATGAAACATAATGTTTTCCCAGAGCTTACACCAACAACACTTGTTACTGAAGGTGTTATAGAAACCTAACAGATGAAAATTCTCTGTCACACCAGCTGGTTATCTTTGTTTCATTGTTTCTTTTATCTCACCCTGATGCTCCATCACTCTTGAACAGGGTAAATTTGGACCCATCATGACCTTCAATTGCTCCAGAGTCCAATATTCATGCACCATAGCAAACTTAAGCCTCGCTGATTTGTGGTTTTCTATTGACTACACAGGTTTTCAGTCCCAATCTCTTGAATTCTCCTTGCATTGTTCATGTGGAAATGTTCTTATTTTTATTATTAGAAATACTAATAGTTACAGTAATAGTTTTAATGAACCCTACCCCGCCTCCCGATGTGCCTATCGGGTGTATGAATGTGTGTGAATGTTAGCTCCTAAGCACCCTATGTTCCAATATAGGTGCTGTGTGAATGGGTATAAATGGGTGAAAGAGATTTGTCATGTAAAGCGCTTTGAGTGGTCTGTGACTAGAAAAAGCGCTAAACAAGTACAGTCCATTTACCATTTACTATTTTAATGTTGTTTTTCGTTGATTCCATTTCATAAAACGTTAAAGTGATCTCCGAGCACCATCAGTCAGGATTGTTTTCAACCACATTTCTTCCAGGAAGAAATCCTTCTAGTTTTTAATACGTGCAGTTCTTAACCCAGTTGTAGTGGTTTCTGCATCGGCTTAAGATGTATTCTCTTCTTGATGCCAAAACTCAGACCGAAACTCAACACTCATTGGTGTTGAATAACTTATTGCCAGCTGAAAGATAATTAACCATGCAGTAATAAGCCAGTAAGAGGATTCTACCTATGTCCTTAGTTAAACTGAGATGGCAAATTTATTTTTTGCCTAGGCAGTATATCCAAAGGCTGTTTGCCATAACCACAGTGCACCTGTCCCAGCAGCATGAATATATATAACAATTTTAAAATACCTCTTAATGTGCTGACTAGTCTTTGAGTAGTCTTTGAAAGGCTGTGGCTTTAGAAACTGATTAAGCTATTAATTGCCTGCCATGTCATAATGTAATAAAAGGGCAGTCAAATTAACTGTGCTGATTGTTCTTGTCATTTTTCTGTCTGAATCCCCACTGGTTTTCCTTCCTGTAATCCAAATCTGGCTCTAGCTGCTATTTGAACCATTTCATGCATTGTGTAGCTACTGTGGACACATTTTTGACTCTGATATTCACCTCAGAAAGAACATACTGTACATACATACATACATTAATATATATATAATATATATATTCATTCCTATACTTGAGGTATAGTCCCTCAGGACTGCGGAGCCACTTTAAGACAGCTTTAAAGTGGCATAATACCGTTTTTCCCCAACTACAAAAGGCGAATATTTAATTCCATTATTGATGAAAACCAAGCCTGTCAGAATGATATCTAACATGGCAGCATTTCGCATAGCTATTTTCCTATGCATTCATCATCGTCATGTGTGTCAGGTTCTCCGTTAGTACAAAAGCAGCAATGGGAAGGATCCAAAATCGTGACGTTACAGAACATCAAAGATACATTTCCATGAGCCACATTGCTAAAAATCAAATTAAATTAAATAAAAGCCTTCATTTTCCCTTGATATCGGCACAGCAGACTGAACTTGATGAGGTCCAAATAACAAGCAAAGGGAAACAGTGGCATTTTAATACAAGATCAACTGTGAATGCCAATTTCAATTACATAAGCAATGTGAGCTATTTGGAGAATGTATGAGCTAGCAGCTGCAGCGTGAGTGATAGCAGCTTGACTTGATGAACACTAAACTGTCATAAAAGTTTTTTGGGTAAATCCAGCTGAGTTTGTTTGATAGTCTCAGCAAATAGCAGCACTGTATTTTAATACCGCAACTTCTGCATGGGCTGTTTTTCCCTGCAGCTACTTGCTCAACAACAAAGTCATTTTAGTGTCTTTAAATGTTTTCAGTCCAAGACAAACTGAGTTTATTTCTCTTTCCATCTGCCTCTCTGTCTCTGAGGCACGGTTTTCAAAATACGACCACCATGTCATTTAAGTAAATGCAATCATCCGCATACATGGTACTCACCAGGCATACCAAGAGTCCCAAGGCAATCATCAAGTGTTCTCGTCCACCACAAAAAGGTTGAGTTAATTTCTGTTCTGCTGATTGGAATCACAACCACTCCACACTGTCTACGGCCTAGAGGCAAAATGAATATTCATACCAGTTTAGACCCTGGTCATGAATATTTATAGTGGTTAACACCAGATATGCAAATAAACCAGCCAAGCAAGATGCCTTCAGATTACAACATAATGATCACACACACACACACACACACACACACACTGGTGCACGCAAACACACTACCGTCCTTCCAAAGGCATGATGGGAAAAGATTGAGAATGGATGCAAAACTTGAAACTGACATGACCAGGATGCGACTTTCGAAAGACATGTTTAATCGTAGGGTATGCTGATGCAGTGGGAAAATAAATTACTGATAATTCTGAGTAAATAACTCCTGCTGTACGTAAGATTAATGGGTTTCAGAAAGTCTGGCATCAATGCTCAAGAGTGGCTTATGGTGAGATAAAGCTGCTCTCAGTCAATGCCAGTATGTTGTGTTGCTAGAGACTCCCGCTGGCCCAGCTTCACCATGAACTAGGTATGTTATTAGAGAAGAGATAATCAGGAATTATGAAATTAAATAACATGAAAAATACTTTATTTATCCCCAGAGAGAAATTGCAATGTTATAGTGGAAATTAATAACTAAGTCATGTCTTGCTCCAGAGACTGATGAATTACTTCCTGTACTTTTCTTTGAAGAATCCTCTGACTGAACACACTCTTGTCTCCTCACTGTGTTGTGTAGATCATGCATGTAAAGTATTGCCTCTTATGTTCAGCAGCTTTTGCACCATTCTTCTCTAGACAATCAGCTGAAGGAGCTGCAGCACAAAATCTGTCCTTTTGATCAGTTTAATCAATCATATTCCGGTTAATTCTGGTTGCTCTTTCCACAACAAACTTGTAGAAGACTGGCAACATCTTGACAGAACTCATCTTCAGAAGTAGTCTTCTCCGACCTTTATTGTAGACAGCTTCTTTGTTGCAATTTATGTAAAGTTTAGTTTACATAGAGATTGTTATCATTGTCATATACATGGCATGGTTTAATGATGGAAAATTCTGAACCACTGGCTTTGAATTTTAATTATACACTGAAAACAGATCAGTACACCAAAAGCACTAAAATCTTCAAAGGTTAACAGTGCATGAAATCTGGATGGTTTCACCACAGTCGGCATGAAATGGCAAATAAGTTATACAGCCATTCAAGCAGCTCTGCAAAGCTGCTTACGCTTAACAGTGGTTTTGGTTGTAGATAAGCTAACAAAAGCAATATTTATGTTAAGCAGGTTAAGGGTTGACCATGTTCAGTGTGCTAAAAGACTCGCCTCTAATAAAATATCTAGAGTAAACTTTACTTATATGTCAGTTGGCAGAAAGTAGAATGGCTGAAGATTTTGCTCATTTTTCTAAATACTCATGCAGCCTCCTTTCTTTCTCATCACAGTCCCACACCTTCCTGGTATATGGCACATACAATGTCACTTGAGGTAAAGCCTCTAACAAGCTTATCTCATCATGTACAGTTTGTGTCTATGGTCTTGTGAGCACCAGTTAAGGTGCTACATATGACACAGCCTAATGAGACCACACACACAGGCCTTCACGTAGGATGGGATTAAGGCCAACTTACTTGCTGTCCATAAGCTGAACATTTCCTGAGATCACACGCACACACATAGCCACACACATCCCTCTTTACATGGCTTTGTGGTTACCGTCCACCTGAAAGATGCATTGAAAACCAAGCTGTCACACTCAAACGTCAATGTAAACAATCGCCTCTTAGGAATGATCATTGTAATTCCTTTTTTACTTTTAAATATTCTTCTGTTTCTAGCAGCTGTTAATTACAGTACTTGGATTGTTTGAATTAACTGATGACATCTCTCAGAGAAGGAATGACATGGTCTTGATACACAGTAAAGGTCAGTGAAATCAAGCGCAATCAATTAAGTCATTAGCTTTTGCCATGTTGGTCTGTGGCGAATAAAAACAGCTGTAGCAGCATCTGATTTGTTTTATTGTGCAGTCAGAATGAGGTCATGCTGTGCGACAAAGCTCAACTAGGTCACAGGCTGTGACTCATTGTGTGTTGCTGTATACCTGGACTTAGTATAACCCCCACCAAGCAAAGTGGCATCTGCACCAAGCTTGTGGTGATTTGTTAGGCTGTGCATTTGTAACTGTCAAGCACTTTTTTCCCCAGTCTAAATTACAACTATTGATTGTTATCCAATTTCTAAAAGCAATAAAGTCTAACTGTTGGGGTTTAAAATGGTCTCTGCGTGTGTGTAATGGTCTAGCTTTTTGTAGGCTTAGTTGATTATAGCTAAATGATCAGACTAACTAAGATGAGTAAAAAAAAGGTGGCACAGGGTCAGTTTAAAAAAAAACGTGTTTAAACGACACTGAATACAAGCTAAAAAGTCACTTACTGGTGTAAAATCAGAGTTGAGCATCTATCTGGCTTTGTTCTTAGAACATTATTATTGAATTATTGTTAGTTCTGATGCCCAAAATTGCTTAAAATACTATAAGCATTAGATTTTAGTGGCTACTAATTTTTTTACATTTTTTTTTAAATTGTAATTTTTTTTATTTTTATTTTTTTAATTTTATATTTAAGTTTTTAAATGTAAAACAAATCTGTTTGTCATACACATTGCAGAAGATGCTGCAAAGAAGGTTTAAACTTTATTATCAATGATAATATTTATTCTTAATTTATGAAAAAGGTATTAGTCTGTTTGTTTTTACTTCAATTCAATTTGAAAGCAGGAAAGCACATACAGTATATTAATTAGTTCAATTTCAGCCATGGAGAGGCCCAACAGTATCTGTTGCTGCAAGTAATTCAGTAAAGAAATAAAATAAAATCACCCTATATAATAAATATTTATCAAAAGCTGCTATTTATATAATTTTCTTCTTTTTTTCCCATTTTCCATGCTTTTTTTTTTAATTGCACTCTTCATTGAAGCAGTTTTTAATCTATCTTTTAATTAAAACATCTTAGATCCATCAAGCCTGCCAAATAAATCAAACACACACTAGGGTAGAAAGAAAGTAAATGAAAACTTAAAACACATATGGTGTGTGCAACAGAGGCATTAGCATGTTTTATAGTTGTGGTTAAAACCCCTGGCTGCATTATTCTAATTTTACTTAATTCCCAATATTCCTAAATTTAGTCAGTAGTAGTAGTACCTAAAAAGCCAAAATGAGGAACTTTTGGCTTGATGCATGAGACACTAAAGAATTTTAAAATAAAAGATTTCGAAATATTAAAAAATATTCTCTTTGTTGGAATGAAAAGGGACTCCAGGGTAGAAAGGGTTTAAGATTTACTTAAAGAAGTAGGACTAACACCTCATTTAGATGAAAATACACATGGCACCATTGACCAAACTCTGCATCACCGATGTATGAAGGTGAGCCACTCCTGGTCAGTGAAAACAGCATTTTCAAAGGCTTTCAAGTCCACTCATGCAAACAATCTTAGCTGCACTGCCAGCAAACCACACACTCGCTCACCACCCTGTGTGTAGAAGTGCCACTCTACACAAGTCTGTTGTAGCACACTTGATCACACCCGGCTCGGATCACACTCAGGTCGTACTGGAAGTTTTTCATTATCATGACACATGAAGCAAAGATTACACTTTCTGTGAATGTTGGAGCGTACATCCAATCGCATGCACAGATCTCAACTCCATATGTTACAAATGTACTGACTCAATATAAGATGCTGGTAAATGAGTTGAGTAAATGTTTGAGCCATGCCTTCACTTTAAGTCCCACAGGGCAGCTGCAGGAATGTTGTAAGTCCATTTACTGGCCCACTTGCTTTTTTTTTTTTGTACTGTGTGCAGATACTTCCAAACCTAAGTGGAAATTTTGAGTGGCAAAGTGCTTTATGAATGTACACTCTTCTGCTCCTTCCATTTTTTTCAATCAGTCAAGCTGTGCTCCTCATCAACAAAGCCTTTTGACAGACTGCATGTATGATCATAGAGATTATAAGTCATCATATGAACCGATACTCATGCCATACATGATGTAAACATGTGTGCTCTCATCAGGATAAGAATATGCTTTTTTCTAAACATGCAAATAAAGTTCTCAAATCATGACACAATAAAGAGAAACCTTGGCTGGTGAGGTCTGTTTCATTTAAGGGCAAATGAGGCAACAGTAATCGATTTGAACTGAGCAAGAATAATTATTATTTGTTTATTATTGTTGGCATGTTTGTTGCTGTATTGAATGTGTGCTCAATAGTTTGCGTGACTCAGCATGATGGAATAGACATAAAGCCCCTCTGACTTACAAAATTACAGCTTAATATCAGACAAAAAGCCCTACGGGTATTACACACATACATGCACACACACACTTTGCAGACATTATTACATTAGCTTATCCTAATGAATTACAGAAGAGGATTGAGCAGAGGTAATCTGGTGTTTTGTATTCATTTAACCTAACCTCCCCAAAAAGCCGCTGTCAGCGTGTTATATGCACAGTCATGTTGAAAGTCAGGGGATTGTTGGGGTTTTCAGCATTTAAAGCAACCAAACACTTTTTACTGATCTAATTCAAACAAGCAGCTCAATCCTTACAGTCGATCTTCTAAAGTACCACAACACTATACCACAGACAGAGCGGGGTTGGTTTTAGTTGCAATAATGAACTTTGTGTTGCTATGTGATCTTGAGGCTTCTGGCAACTGCTATATGAACCTCATCAATGTGCATGTACCAAATCCATTCAAATCATCAGATTGTTCTCTGAAGGCAGTTAGTTAGCGCTGAGTAGTAAAAATGGTGTAAATAAATAAATAAAACTAGAACCAGTAGCAAGGATTAGCTTACTGTGCAACCTATAGTCTTTTTGGTGTGGAAGCTTGCTAAGTGGCATGCAGTGAATTGAAAGTCATTAGTACCTCCAAAAGACAAACTTTAACCAAGAGTAAAACAGCTCTAAGACAGTGTGTTACTGATGTGATGTTCAACTTTAAGTAATATATAAAAGGAGTACCAGACCCTTTAGTACAGGGATGGGCAACTCCGGTCCTCTAGGGCCGCATTTTGCAGGTTTCTCCATGCATCCCTGCTGCATCACACCTGACAGGTTTGTTGCAGCAGTAATGCATGGAAAACCTGCAGGAATGCAACCCTCGTTGCCCACCCCAGCTGTAGTACGAGCTTTCTTTATAACATTGTTTTTGAACTGCGGTTCAACAAAAAGATTTTAAAAAAACAAGCAAAAAAATAATATAGGAAATTAATATATGTTACATCACTCATAACCTAATATTTTGTTGAGCAATCCTTCAAAGGAATACTTCGCCCTCAGATTGATATGCCTTCATTTGTTTACTCACCCTCATGCTGATTGACACGTTGGAACACTTTCTTGATATTCATCAAGTAGCCGGAGATATCGGGAGGTTTACGTTTTGCTTGACTTCGGCTACAACAATGTCGAATGGTGTCCGGTGAAAAAAGTCCACAAAAACCATTTCAATATTCCTCCATACTGCTCGTCCAATGCAGTCAGCGTGTCCTGAGTGGGTAACGTCCATAATTTACTCGCAACGGCATCATTTAGTATATTTTTAGAGCCCAAACCATTAGCATGTTTACTTCCTGGATGTGCATGCATGTGTGTGCAATGCATGTGCGCATGTCGTGGCCGCCAATGCATTCAGCGTCACGCCGCGGCACGCAAATGAAGGCACATCATTCTGAGGGCAGAGTATTCCTTTAAGGTTATAAATGCAATCAGGTGTTTTCTGTAACTCTCAATCATACTACCACACCTGCTGGCAGGTGTTCTGGCCCACTGTTCATCAGAAAATGCTCTCATTGGTCAGGACTTTAAAGTTCAAGACAATTAAATTAAGAAAATGTATTGCTTCACTAAAATATAATTAAGTAAATTTATAATTATTACTTTTTCTTTTTTCAGTCCCAGTTATTTGAATTTTGTGTTTTCTTTAATGGACAGAGATGAATAATATTGAAGACAATCACATCTATCCATCTATGGTAGAAGTAAAGCATATAGAGGTGAAGTAAAATCGGACTCTCTTTGAGGAATTGCTTCCATTATTGTTGCTTTAAACTTAACAAACCCTAAATACGACCTTTTGGGATCATTGTACTAAAGACACTATCTGATCAACTAATGAAGTCCCCAAACCTGGAGCCTATGAAGTACCGAACAAGTGAGAGCACCCAGATCTAGGCATTCGCTGCGTAGCGTTAATCTGTGCATGAACAGATGCCATGCACTAACAAGCTAAGCTAATGTAGCTATTGCTGGCATAGATCTGGTATGATCTCTAACTTCCTAATCTCAAGCCTCTTAATTAAATGCAACATTTAATCTACTTAGCCCCTCTGCTGCTCCAAAAAAACAACATTCAACATTGCTAACTCACGACTTAATGCACTATTAAAGCAATTGCAACTGATCAAGGCTTTCACAAAATCATTTTGTCTAACTAATATGTGTTGCTGATAATATGTATCAAAATTTGTATCAGCCATATCTATTTCTATATTTCTATCAGGTGTTAGTACGAGTGCATCTCGTATAATGGAAGTAGCTGTAAATTCTATAGTTGCCTCAGTAAGACAAATTATCTTAAGCTACCCAATGCTTACATTTTGAGTGGTTTATCGAACATAAATATCGACAAATTTTCTGGATAATGATTTGAAAACCTACTCCAACCTTAAACTGCAGATTTGTAAACCCTGTGGTCCTCTACTACTCGGAGGTTGTCTTAAAGCTAAAGCTGCATACTAAGCTACCTATGGTGCAGGAGCTGCAGGTGCAGGTGCATGATCAGCTGTTTGTCTGAAATATTAACAGTAAAAGCACTTAGAGCATGCAGAACTCTGCCAAGCCATTGTATATTTATTTATTTATTTTCCCAATGATTGCCTGCATTATTTTTTAAGTTGGAAGCTATAGTGGAAAAGCTATAGTGGCAAAATTATCCCTTTCTCCCCCATTGTATATAATGATTTACTTTTGGGGGGGGACCTGAATCCTGGCAGTGATCCAAATCTAATTACTTGAATGTTATTCTGGGATTTCCTGAAGATTAAAAAAAAAACCAAAACATTTTGAGCTTTGCTGCAAATAGACAGGCAAACCAATGCTGTCAAATGCATGACCTCCACATTAGGTGTAGGTAATAAAGCCACACATGTAGCTGACCATAGTCTTGAAATGAAGGCTCAAAGCTGTAAAATGCAAATGCAAAGTGCTGAAATCTTTGCTCTTGCGTTCTAGCCACTGTAGCTGTCTTACACTAAATTATATAAAACAAATTATTGCCACATAGTAAGTTACCCTTGGTCTACTTTAAAATAAAGTAATTTACCGTAACTGCCAAATAATCCTAGAGTTTAATTTTAAGCTGTCACTGCATAATTACCCACATTAGACAAACCACATACGTCACTAAATGTGAACTAATGAAAAATCTGTGTTGCATTAATGTAGGTGTTTAAATCAAGTTATGAGGATTAACCAGTCTCCTGTGTACCCAGGATCTTTCAGCCCAAATGCAATGTTTTCACAAATTCCTCTGTAATCTATCAAGTATGACTTCACAAAAAAGAGAAAAACAGATAAGCTTTTGCACAGAATTACCATGATGCAGAATTCTACAATGTACTGAATACTAAATGTTCAACTAATATCTCTTAAAAACCTCTTCAGCAAACAGCCACAGTCGCCTCACTTCAAACTTCAAACTTTATTTATAAAGCGCTTTTCATGTGATTTGGTAGCACAAAGTGCTTTACACAATAAAAATAGATTTTATACATAAAAGCTTTCAGACATTATATTGTTAAAAACACAAGCTTTCCTGCTATCTCCCTCTCACGCAGTTACACAAGCACGCACACACACAAGAAATCAATACATTTACTCATTTCCCTCCTATTGTAAATGTGAAATAAAATACCAAGTTTCTGTCTCTTAAATGAATGTAATATATTCAAAATCTGGCCTGATGCTACTGTGAAGAAGTGATATCTTGGCGATCCATCCACACAGGGGGCCCAGCCCACTCATGTTCACAGTAGGCGCCACCACCAGAGCCACCAAGATCCAGGCACTCCAGGGGCCACACCACAGCCGAAAGGCTGACGTGCTGGACCCCAACCCCCTAGACACGATCGGCCACTGCAGCAACAATCACCACAGAAAACCGCAGGCAGAGCCCCCAGCATGGTGCGGCCCCCTGAGGAGAACACTAAGCAACAAGAATAAGAACACACACCAAAGACTTCATAACAAAGAAATAAATAATTAAAATAAATAAACAAGTAAATAAAAAATAGATAAAGAAATTCATAAATAACCCCACATGGATGAAAACTGATTGAATCCAGAAGGTGTGGCGCACTAAGAAGCTATGTTTTTATTTTTGACTTTTGTTTCTCATCTTTTTGAATGTATGGAATGTTCCAACAATTATATTTTATATGTGCAACACATTTGCAATCATGTTTGATTATAATGGTATATATATATATATTAACAGACTGGACTGGATTGGAGGGACCCATTGCTGTAGACTGATTGCATATCATTGCATGGAAAGGTTTGGAACAGGTGTGCCAAAATGTACCGTGACTTAAATATGCACACATTAGTAGAATCCAACGTGATTCATATGGACATGGGATATATGTACCATGTCATAGGGTTGCAATTCAGTCTGAGGGTAATTTAACATGTTTTTGCCAATTCATCCAATTGAATAATTACAGTTCAATTAGAAATGCTGAGCTGAAAGAGTTGATATCTCAGAATCCATCCCTGACTGACTGAAGTAGAGAGCAAACAACTTAAAGATAAATGTGTATGTATTAAGGCGAGTGAACTGGCACCATCATGCTGCACTCTGAGCAAGTCATATTAGCTAGGGAGAATTTACAAATGCAGCTCTGCAGAAGTGTAGACCACACCCAGCATGAAAATGTTTTGCTATTAGAAGGTGACGACTTACAGGACTCATGCTGAGTTTGCCCAACTCATGAGTCAACTGTTGAGGGGGCGGGGAATAGTGAGAGAGCACCTATCATTGCCACCTCGGGAGATAGTTTGCATTTAATAATGGAATGAAACACCAAATTCAGTGTCCTACATTTTGGGGGAATCATTAATCTGTTAGTTTCCAAGCCCCTGCATCTCAGTCAGTAACCTCCCTATGGCTGTAAGAAAACAAAAGAGAATCTCACTCTATTTTCAGATACTAAAGGGCATCTCTCCAACTTTATTAAAACTCCACACTTTTCACCTTTGGGATTTGCTAAAAAAAAAAAAAAAAAGAAAAAAAAAAGACTGTACTATTAGATTGTGTTAATCTAACGCTGTGTTTTATGGAGTGTGAATCTGCTTCTATCAGACTGAGTGCCATGTCTGAGAGAATACCCCAGTGGCAAATGTGTTGCAATATTCATAATTAGTCTTGTGTTGACAGTGAAAATGGGTTCTGGATGGAAATCCTGAGTTGCAACTAAAAGCATACGAAATGTTTCTCAGTGGTATCAGTTTCTTTGAGTTGAGATGACAGAGCGCAAAGACAAATATAGCACGCACTGTATGTGAAACGGGTTAGTCATGTGTTTGAACTGATAAAAAAATGTTGAACACTATGATACTGTATGAATCAGGTCCACGGGGTTGTAGAAATTATGATAAGAAACGCAGTTTAGATATCTATGGCTAAATATAAATATGTCGTACCACATTTACACATTATTGTCTAAACGCACTAATTAATAAAGACTTATAATTATTCTATAGAGCATTGCTAACCTTTTTTTTTATTGCCCAATGCCTATGAATACACATATATACCCCATTGGTGAGGGGAGGGAAAGGTAGTTTTGTGATGGCCATCCTCTCATTGACTGGTTATTCAAATCAATGGGGCATTACCAGGGTTGAGCTGAACTTTTCATTCAAGTGAGCTTTGTTAGGAAACATCTAAAATCTACAGAACAGTAATTAATGAGGACTAAAGTTTGAGATCCCCACCTTAGACTCATTTAGAGGTTTAATTACATTACATATGTGCACCCCTCCATCAGCACATCGCATATGAAGATGATGCCAAATTAGGTGATAATTTACAAACTGTACAAGTGCAGTATGTAAAGAAAGATTACAATTTATTCTCTGGTGTGCCTCTTTCCCCACCATGAAGATGCATGTCCTGATGTGCTCACCTCCAAGTTCAGGAGTAATAAAATGCCAGTTTGCAAATTTTTTTATGATATATTGTTTTATACTATTTGAATGTCACTGCGTGGTTGTTCATAACCATGTGATTTCCTTCCATGCACATCTCTAATTTTTGTTTTCATTCATTTATCCTGGTATTCAGATTGTCAGGTATTCAGTCATTGCTGTCTGTGTCTGTTCTCACACAGCCTGTAAGTCTTGAACTTTTATGGGCATTTTTCGTACATTTACATTTGTAAAGTGGAGTCAGCTGGTATTTACTTTCAACTTGTGGAGAGATTAGTATTCATCAATCTCAGAGGAAATGCATGAAGAATTGTGCAGTCTATAAGCATGTTGGGAAATATGATGGGAGGTTTTTGCAAAACAGTTTTGGAACAAACTTAAGCTGCCAAAATGCAAACATGTTGATAACATTATGGCTGATCACTGTTTTTTTTTAAATATCAAAATCTCAGAAAGAGTCTGTTAGTCGATTTAATGAGACACCAAGCTGACAATTTTTTCTTTTTTTTTTTTTATTGCAATGGAAGCCCTGATTGAAAATGTTCTGCTCTGCTCTTTTTTAAAGAATTGAGTCTGAGGTGGAGATCACTGTCCACTTTATCAGCTCGGAATATACTTGGAGCATTTGCACCAATTAACATTATATAAAGTCTGATGGACGTACAGACAGCGAGGGGGAGTGGAGTTACAGGCTCTGAGCCAAACGTCTGCCTGCATTGTGTCACATTCACACAAATCTTATCAGTGCTGCACACAGCTCATTATCACCCAACATGTCTCGAATCTGTCATGTCACACACTCCTCACACACGGACCCACTCGTACACACGAACATCTTCCCAGAAGGCTTCTTAAAGATGGATGTTGTGTCAAACACGTCACAGGTGATCATGAAACTGCAGGTGTGTGAAAGGGAAGTGTGTGTGTGTGTGTGTGTTTGGGGGTGAAAAGAAAGAACCCATAAAAGAGAAAATATGCAGTATTTACCTGTAAATAAAAAGGCCTGCTGCAGCTGCAGTTAAACAACACTTGGGATGAATTTCTGCACAAACACTTTTGAAATCTATTCTGGAATAATTAAAGCCTGTGTAATGGATTTCAAGCAGGATAACTAGTGTTTCCGGGAACCAGGAGTTTAATCCTGCCTTGGCAAAGATACACTGTTTCTGAGAGTAACTTGATTACTCCGACATAGGAGCACGCATCTTCTTGTGTCATTAAAGCAGTTTTACTGACATTTTAGAAAAATGATTTGATCTGCTAACTTTTTTTAAAATTATTATTATTTTTTATCTTTTTTTTTGTGGTTGCATGGGATTCTAATAAATAGCAGTATCTGTTATAGCCACAACATACAATAGAATACTGTAGCTAAATTAAATGAGCTTATTAAATAACACAATATCTCTTACCTGACAAACAACAGCTATTATAATTCTAATATAATTTAAAATACAGTATGCATAGATACCAAAGTCTTATTGGCAGCTATAATATCAACAAAAAAATCTAAAATAATAAATCAAATCTTTGGATTTAAAAAACAGTTCCTTTGGTAATACTGTCAGAGTTTTAAGTGTGAAAGGTAAAGAGAAGCTATTATTTAATATGAAAATACTCAGTCAAAGCATGCATACATTAAACCATATTTCTCAAATACCAGTTCTCAATGACCACTATCCGGCACTGCAGTAAACATATGAAACTGAGAGTGGCTGTGACAAAAAATGGCTGTTTTTGGAAAACAGCAGCTTCAGAAAAAAAAAAGTTGTCTTGTCTTTCATGAACTACAATATTTTTTTGCTGAGGTGAATATTTATTTGCTGAGATGAATAACAAAACATTCTGTCATTTTTCCCTGGACTGTCTTTACTTATTTAATCTGGTCTCCATATTTGCTTCTATTTAGGCAAACAGAAAGAGTTGACACCTGAGTTGGGGGATGGAGTTACTTGCTTGCATGGTTTAACTAGTTCAATCATCAAGAGTCAGTGGATAAAAGTACAAGAGGAAACATAAGGTAAATAATTCAGTGACTGTGTGTTGAAAAGCTTTTTGAAAGAATTGAAGTCTC
>JAVQJG010291857.1:0-20953 GCA_036024015.1 Craterocephalus amniculus | reverse complement strand
TTCGATGGAGCTGGGATGCCTGGTGGGTTTTTGTTTACGGGGGAACAAAAATATTCTTTTTTTTTTTTTTTTTTTTTTTTTTTTCTTTCTTCATAAAGTATGCTAACAAACCCATCCCCTCTGAAGGGCTGACTGTTTGACCGTGGATCTAGACAAGCCCAAGCCCAAGTTTGTAAAAGAGGTTCTGGAGAAAAGTATGAGGTAAGAAAAAAATCATTCATGCTTTTTAGTTTTTAAAAAAAGATGTTAGGTTTTAACATTCGGCGTTAAATTATTTCCCTTGTCAGATTAAACAATGTAAAGATTTCTGTGAAGATCTTTCAGCAGGGGCTTCCATTAAATCAGGAATTGTCACCAGTCTTCTTTATAGTCTGTTTTTAAATAAGTTTTCTTATGATATGCTGCAGACTTTCGTATCATCAGAGGATAGTGGACATCGTCCCCCCAACTTTTTCAGCCCTCATCCCGGCTGAACCTCTCTTTTCTTTCAAATACATGGATGAGAGCGCCTGTAAGAATCTCTGCCCTTTCATTGTTTCCTCTTAAAACATTCAATGTGAAATGGAGCATAAATTTCTGTCCGGATTGGCAGATTTTTTTTAAACAAGACTAAATAAAAAGTCTCTCTGCTCGCGTACAGCTTCCCTGCCTGGCTACGCAATGTCCATTACCGTCGGAAACGCCATCAAGAACCGAGCTTCTAATGAAGAAATCCTCAACATCCTCAAAGAAGTTCCCAACCCCAACCAGGAGGATGATGATGGTTTGTTACGGCATTCTTAGATGATCCAATTTTTCATTCTGCTTTGTTTTTTCCCCCTTTTAACCAGTTGATTTAATTACTTTTGTTTTACGGTAGACGAAGGCGAAAGCTTCAACCCTCTGAAGATCGAGGTCTTCCTGCAGACTTTGCTCCACCTGGCAGCTAAATCCTTCAGCCATTCCTTCAGTGCCCTCGGCAAGTAAGTCTGACTGCAAAGAATACACCTCATCATGCTTAAAGCATCAGGTTAAAACTCTGCCTGTAATCCTGGCATAAAGTGGATTCATTTGGGGTTTAAATCCTGTCTGCTATTTAAAGAGAGACAGGGGAGATCCCTGAAGGATAGATGATACGAAAATGAATTAAACATTTTTAAGAGATACAGTATATGGAAGAAAATCCAGAATTTTAAAATATGAAATTATTATACACTACAATAATGTAATTTAGGTTTTTTCTCCAAACACACTTCAGGACAATGGAATGAATGGAGTACCACAAATAAACAATAGATCTGTGAAAGAAGATAAATGAAAAATAGAAAAAATACAAAAACAGAACACATGCTGAAAATGAATAGGCAAAAATAGATGTAATGAATAAATTCAAAGGCAAATGACAACACAAAATAATAAAGCAAAATTATATAGTTTTATTCTTAAGAAGTATTTTTTTAATACAAATATTTTTGTTTATATAAATGTTATAATACAAAAAACTCATTTTATCGACACTATTTTTCTTTTTCCCAGCTTTTTTCTATATGATTTATTATTTATCCATTTTAATATCTGTTTTCCCCTTCATTTTTGCAGTTTTATTATTATTATTTTTATTATTATTATTTAATTTTTTCATTTCCCTCTAGCTTTTCCTCTCATCCAATCACAGTTGAGCTAGATTTTCTTTATATTCAGTTCTTGTATGGTTAAATTATTCAGTGCGTTGCTTATTTCACCTCAACCAACCATTAAAATCTGTCTCATGTGGACAAATTTGAGGGGAGAAATAAAGTTTATAGTTGCAGAATCTTTCCTTGTAAATGAGAACCTGGTTGGACTTACAGAAGATTCAGAATTTCTCATTGTTGTTTCAGAGTCAGCAGAAAGAAATGTAGAAATGTAATTCTGATAGCATGCGTATTCACACAACAACCACCGATGGATAAATGAATTTGAACTCACCTTCATCTGATGCTTCCAGATTTCATGAGATCCTGAAAGCGCTGACAGAGAGCGATGAGGGGAAGCTGCACATCCTTAAAGTGGTGTATGAAGTGTGGAGGAACCACCCGCAGGTACAAAGCCCACAAGCACAGTCACTATGTGGATGTGCTTTTCAGATATTGTAGCTGCTTGTGGAAATCCAGATATTCTGTTAAATGGTAATAATAATTGAAATATGGTATTACTATGTTCCAGATGATCGCAGTGTTGGTGGATAAAATGGTGCGGACACAGATTGTGGACTGTGCTGCTGTCGCTAACTGGCTCTTCTCCCAGGACATGGCCCACGAGTTCACCAGGTGATGTGAAACCTCAGCCGAACACCTCAGCGCTTCACTGCTTCAGTGTTATCTAAACACCTCTTTTAACCTCCTAGACATTTCATCTGGGAGATTCTGCACTCGACCATTCGGAAGATGAACAAACACGTGCAGAAGATCCAGAAGGAGCTGGAGGAGTCCAAAGACAAACTGGAGAAACAGCAACACAAGAGGGTGACACATTGTTGATCTAGAGCAGTCCTGGGGGAAAATCTAAAGAGCTTGTTGACGTTCAGTTAAACTGTTGTTGCATGTGTTCGTACGCTTACAGAGGGACAGCGGTGATGATGAGGACATGGAGAAGAACAGCGAGGATGAGGAGGGCCAGTTAGAGGAGCAGATCGAGAGGCTGCAGGAGAAGGTGGAGTCGGCTCAGAGCGAACAGAAAAACCTCTTCCTCGTCATCTTCCAGGTAACAAGCATGTATTCAGATCTTTGTAAATTGTAGTGGATTATGGATTAGTGGCCTCTTGTAAAAGGCGATAGGAGCAGATCACACATATTTATATCAGATGTCCTGTTTTTCAACATGGATGCGCTTTTCTGCCACAGTTGTCCTTCTCGTTTGAAGCTCTGCCTGTGAACTCACCCATGTAGGAAAATGTTCCTCAAAAAGTCAATGCTTGATTTTAACATGATTTAAAATTTAAGATTGTTGGAGGAAAACCTGAAAATCTTATTTTTCAAGGTTGAAAATGGATTCAGTAGTAGGGGGGGAAAAAGGGAAGAAATCATAAAATCAGCTGGTATAATTAGATTGCGATGTTGAGAAAATGCAATAAAATATGTTTGTAGCCACAAAAATCTGAAGAGTTGTGTGATACATTAACAGCCCCATTAAAAGAGAAGTTTGATTAAATGTTTCCAGTGTTCTCTCAGAGGAATCACAGCTTTCTGTTTTAAGATCAGGACAAAATATAAGCCCTGTCCACATTGCACGCTTTTCCTCCCACAGCGTTTCATCATGTTGATGACGGAGCATCTGGTTCGCTGTGAGACGGGCAGCGTGGACATCAGCACGCCATGGTACAAGAACTGCATTGACCGACTGCAGCAGATCTTCCTCACGGTAAACACAACGCGCACACACACTCAGACTAGTTGTCAGCCAGTGTACACTCATCTTGCGACTCTTCTTGCAGCATCACGTGACCATCCAGCAGTACATGGGAACCCTGGAGAACCTGCTGTTCACGGCCGAGCTGGACCACCACATCCTGGCCGTCTACCAGCAGTTCTGCGCCCTGCAGCTCTGAGAGACACCCGTCTGGTGAAATGCGTACTTGATGTGATAAACCGACACACTAGAAAACTACCAGCTCTTGTATCAAGAATCTATTTACAGATCTTTTTTTTTCCCCAGCTGTTTTGTGTTCGGTGCCAATAATGTCAGTTATGTGCAGAAACAACCAGGGACGTCTTTCTAAGTAGGAATCCAAGCAAGAATCCTTCATTAGTTTACTGTAGTGGTCCTTTTTTTTTATATTTTGCTTTTTTTTCTGTAATGCTTTGTTTTGAGTTTAGATTTTTACCTCCTGCTCATATTCTTAAAAACGGATCTTTTTAACACTGTCTGAGCTGTCCGAGTCCACAGGAAGCCAGAGGAGCGTTAATAGGAGGAAACATCAGGTCGGCTCTGCTTGATTCTGAATCCAGGGAGCGCTCAACTTTTGTTTTTATATTTGTTTTATGTGGAAGTATTGGGAAGTAATTAAAACTCTCCAGTCTTTATCCACCTGCTCTTTCATGGTGTTGTTTTTGCTTCAGGTGTGTTTATCTAGTCTCTGCTGCAGTTACAAAAGGGTTAGAAAATCTGATAGTAAGTCCTAGAAGAAAGGCGGCTGGACTTGTTCTTCTTGGTTCTTATCTGATTCACAGAAACCCAAAGAGACATTATCAGAGGAAAAGAGGAATGGAAAGACCAGACAAGAGTCAGTATGTGACTTTTACTTGCTGGGGAGAGCTCAGAGAAGAGCTGGATGCCTCATGGAGAAAATCCACCAAAGTTCAGTCACGAATCCTTTAATGAACTCCCCACCAAGTTTTTAATTGAATAAGCCTTTTGAATAAAAGGTGAAACGGCTTGAAGAACCTAGAAGTAAAACACCATTGCCTTTATAGTATAGTTATAGTTGCCTTTATTCTATCTCTTAGGATTATAATGAGAATCTACACAAACATGTTAAAAAGCTGCAATCATTTTATTTCCACGCTTTAGCCAGTGGATGCTACAACTTGTATTAATTAATCAGTGGCATCTGCCACTGATACGAAGGACATCAGACTGAAACATGAACAGGTAAAAAGTATTTCATTTTTAAATTGCATTTGCTCCAGTTTGAATAATCTGCTTTGCAGTCGTTTAACACCATTATGACAACAGTTATACTGACCAAAACCTTCAAATAGTCGCAGACATTAACTTGAAGCAGAAAGTAGTTTTCATTTTCACAATCTTAACCCAACAAAAATGATTTTTTTAAACTGACCTTTTCAATTTCAGCTGCAGCAGAGCTGATATATTTACTACACATACAGTATAAAGAAAAGTCTTATTCCGAAGTGATTTCAGACGGCTATTTTTTTAACTCAAATAATTAAAAAGGCTACAACTTCATTACTTATACAGTTAATAGAAGATGCCATCAGATTTAACAAGTGTAAAACATTCAGGAAAAACAGGTTATTTGGAACCAGTGCAGTTTATTCCCTTTTATTGCACAAAACCCACATTGTCCTTCATTCATGTGAGTCTTTAAACATGTTGGTAATTCTTGAGAAGAGGTTTTAATTCATATGAAGAAATAAGCTTTTTTACAAATCGTATTTTCTATATCATATATTTTTAAGAATCATGTTGCATTTGGCTTAAATAATCTGTCAAGTGTGACCAAGCTGGTGCTCTCAAATAGCAGCAAGTAGGACAGCACCTTTATTTTTCTCTTATTTCTACTACATTGAACACACGTGTTAATGATGTACCTGGATGCTGTTTACTGTGAAACCAAAAATAAATGTCTGCAGCGTCTCATTTTACAGCTGTGTCAGAGCTCAATTCAGCCAACTGGTCGTAAATCTACTGCTGATATTTAGCTTCTCTTCTTGGGCTTCCTAGGTTCTTGATGACGGTGGGAATTTCTTAGCCTGGTCCCGCCCACTAAAATTCACAAGCTCCATTGCTCCAATGCTTGCATTGAAGTCGTGTAAGCCAGGCTAGGAAATTCTAGTGATTTGTCCTAAAGCAGTGGTCAGTTACTAAATACATTACATTTATAAAAAGGATGGCAGAATTGCATTTTATCTATTTACAATGTTTCCACTATCTATATATTCTTCTGAGTAACTTACCACTAAACTAAAACTTGCAATGATTTAAACTATTGCATTTAATTAGTTGGCTTCTACCCCACAGCTGAGACTATTTGTCAAAATATACATTTTCTCTTTACAGAAGTACAATTCTAACATTTTTGTGGTTTGCAATTTTACAGGAAAATATTTCCTATTAAAACAACCGTGAAAATTATATATTTTTGGTCCAAGTATAGTACAAAAGATGAAAAGTGCACAGGAATGCCCTGATTTAAACTAATAAAACCTATTTTCAGCAGCAGCTTCATGTCTCCATGTTGGAGCTGTGATCACTGCTGGTTGTACCGCTGCGTTGTTTGGCTTTGTACGTCGCTTCCTCTTCTGCCTCCAGGCGTCTGTAGCTGGTGTGGAAGAAAATGACGAAGCAACAGGTGAAGAACGCGCACAGTCCTGCCATCACCAACATGGGCACTGAGGACAAGAAGCC
The DNA here is from genome assembly GCA_036024015.1 of Craterocephalus amniculus. Taxonomy (NCBI): domain Eukaryota; kingdom Metazoa; phylum Chordata; class Actinopteri; order Atheriniformes; family Atherinidae; genus Craterocephalus; species Craterocephalus amniculus. The sequence goes on along the minus strand of JAVQJG010291857.1, from coordinate 14,845 downwards.
ATAATAATGTGTTACAGATATGGTCAGCAGCAGAATGTTTTCATGTCATGGTTTGATTTCTCCAGGCTCCACCAGAGGTCCCCAGTATAACCCTCTGCCATCCTCAGCTACAGGGAATTCCGGATGACTTTTAGTCAATATTTAACCCTCATGTCTGTGTCTTCATCACGTCTTAGCTGTGTTCAGTGTTTCTGGACTTTGTGATGTTTATTACATGTGAATGGGTCTAAAAGTGTTGTGTGCAAACAGCCTAAAGGTTTCGATGTGTAGATGTATGAGGAAGATGGCTGAACCCGTGCATGAACTGGCAGGAAGTGACTGGTGTAACCAAGATTTCTGTTTTTTATCTTTTATTTTCTGTCTCAATCTCAAGATTTAATTTCATTTTATTACTGTGTCAATTGATCACCAAAAACAAAACAGTAGATGGAATTTCCTTCTTCTTTTTTGAGTCCTAATGCAACAAAAAAGGTGTTTGTCTGAATCTTTACCCTCAGATGTACTCACTCATAAACGTATTTAAGTTTTTATTTATTTGATAAACGTATTTATCAAACCCCCTCACACGGCAGTTTATTATTTTCTGCATTTATTTATTGTTATTGGCTTTATTACTAATATTAATTATTAAATGACCATAGAATAAGCTGAGAGAACGAATGGAGAGAAAATATAATCTCTGATGTGTGATGTGACCCACCTTTCCAGCTTAGGACCGCGTCCCCACATGTGGACCGAGGAGAGTCAGCGAGCTGTTTGGTTAAAGCCTGAAGGAGGATGATGTACAGAACGGACTGAACCTGCCTGGTAGAGGGAATCATTCATGATTAGATATCAAACCGCACCTGAACACATCATAAGCACAAATGAATCAAACACGAGAGAAGGTTAGACCAATCTACATCACAAACAGGATTACATATTTGAACTGAAAAGGCAACAGGAGCTCAGCTACCTTTTAGTTTTGCTTATAATTTGACCTTCTAGTGTCTCTAAACTTTTAAACAGGATTTTCTTCAGCTTCTATGAAAACCACAATAAATACCACCCTGTCTAAAGATCTGGATTTTAAAGACTTAGCTGAAAGAAAGGTAAGGGAGTTTTGTTCGACTCATTTAGAGGATCTGCAGATGAGCCCTAAGAATAGATTTCATTTAAACCAAATGAGTAAATACAAAAAACCCATGTCTCAATAAAAGTTAGTTATGATTCAGAGAAAAGGTGTGAAGCTGGGATAAAACTATGAATCTGCATGATATTCTGTTTCTATGTCCTGGCATCATGTGCTCCGCCTCTTACCAAAAGAGAGTCATTGATATCCTCTGGTCTGATGCTACAGCAGCTTTGAAAACACACCCCGGTATAAAGAGTCTCGGTGAGCAGTTAGAGTGCATCCTAAACTCAGTATATGCAGCAAAATCTGTTGCGTAAGACGTTACATTTCCACAATAATCTGATCTGATGCCTCAGTCTGTCAGCTATATACCCTGATATGAAGATGAGCCCGGCGGACGTAGCCTCTCCAACAGGATATGAACACTCCACGGACAGCTCCATGGTCACTGGGTAGATGGAGAAACCAAATAAGCCGAAGAGGGAGCTGACGGCGGCAACAGCGACTTTCTGGTGTGGCATCAGAGACACCTGAGAAGCAAAGAGCAGGTAAAAGGAAATATATGAGCTGAGAGAGTGAACACAGAACATCCTCATAAAGAAGTTTTGTTTTCTGCACTAATTTAGATTTTTGAACCGAGACGCCAAATACAACAGATTTATTTTTCTCCGCCCCGGGATGTGTTCACAGCCAGGTCTTCTTACGCACAGTTTTGTGCATTTGGCCTCTAGTTGTTTCTATTGTGACCCAACGGCTATTTTTGGCTGAAAGTTGCACTTCTACCTCTCAGCTTCCTCTTTTTTTCTGCATTTTTCTATTTTAAACTTTAACAGTACAAGGAGTGTTGGCAGCAGAGGGGCTGATGCCAGTGTTTCTGAAGCTGCTGATCTGAATTTTCTCAGCACAAATGCAGGGAGTGGGGGAGAAAAACAAGAAGTGAGTGACGGCTCTGCAGATCTGGTTGATGGGAAGATGGTTCTAGTCTGGCTGTGACTTTACAGACTACACGTTTTACATCCTCCATTCTCAGTCCTTACCATTAACTCCATTATCTCTGCTGTATTTTATGATGATCATAGCTGAGGATTATCAGTATTCCTGAAAGCACACATATTCATGTTTAATTCAGTTTCTATGTGATTGATGATATCCTCCTAGCCTCCTCCTTCAGGTGCATTCAAGGAGAGCATTTGATGGGGGAAAGGACGATTTGCACCATTAACATTTGAAAAATCTGCAAAAATGTGATTTAATCAAGATCAGAGGCAGATTGAGAGTGAAGTTGTCCCCAGTAGTGCATTTTCATTTTCCTGATAAACTGCTAGGTGATAAAAATCAAATTCCATCCCAGCTCAGCAGATCCTCCCTTCCTGCCCTGATCAACCAATCCCACAGCTATCTGACATCCTCACCACTGAGAAGGCGATGCAGGCCAGAGCGGTGAGGCTCAGGTTGATCTTCACGGCTTCTGTAAAGTTCTTTGTCTTGTCGACATAAACGCCCAGAGCGCCGGCACCGACGATGCCAAACACGATGAAGAGAGCGCCGCACAGGCCTGCAAAGTCCTGCAGGGGCAAGAAACAAGCAAACATGTGTGAAAGAAGCATTTCTTGTTACATTATGCATAATTTTTTATCACTGTGTAACTGCTTTAATGTCTGAATTTATAAACACATGAAACAAAATAAATCAGGAAAAAGGTAATAAGAGGACACAAAATAAAATACAATCAACTATAAAATGAACTGATAATAATTAATACATAAAGACCATAAATAAATAAATCATATTAAAATAAATACATAAATAAGAGCTAAAATTGGCAAATAATCTAAATCTAATCTATAAATTCTATATAATTAAGAGAAATATAATTGTTTAGTTCAAGGGGTTATAATCAACACCGAAACATTCCAGGTGGACATCTACTTGGTGTCTCCATCCTGCTGTGTACTCACGTTGGCATATCCCTGCACACACAGGATCTGCTCCAGCAGTGTGGTGAAGCAGGTGAAGACGGCGATGCCCGAGCCGAAGCACAGCAGCAGGATGAGGTAGGCTTTGTTCCTCAGTAACTACACAAGAAGCAGAGCAAAGGAGGGGAATGGGAAACTATTTTTTTTTGCTTCATGGCCTGGTTGTCTTGTCTCTGCTTCCCATCAGTCTTTTAACCTTTTAATGCATCATGTATCATATTTACAGACCTACTGCATCACTATGTTAAAATATTGTCCAAACTAAAAGCCACTTTAATACAGTCTGATGTTAGTGAAAAACTAAATTTAGATTTAAAAAATCCAAACTAAGACGAATGATCTAATTATAATCTGACGACAGGATTGCATGACTTACATCACGAAGGAGTAAAACGTGCTGATGGTGAGGATGTTAATATTTTTTGGATAAGAACGCATGTCAGGTTTTGATATTTGAAGAGGGATTAACTTCTAATTAGGGTTGCATTGATACCAATACCAGTATCGGTATCGATAACACTCTAAATTAGTTGTACTCGTACTCTTTAAAGTGGATAGATACCAGGAACTGATCCCAATTTTTTACGCATAATGTTTATATTCACTTGAAATTTTAGTTATGTTGTCATTTTTATTTATAGGCTATTCTATTTTTTATTTATTTCACCGTTTGTTGTAAAAAGCAAAGGAGAAAATAAACCTTGTCTTCCAATTCATTGCATTTTTTTAGTGTGTTAAATACACAGATTCAAGTGTTGGTATCGGATTGTTTTGGAAAAAAGTAGTTTTGTTGCATCCGTACTTCTAATATAAAGTTCAGATTTCATTTCTTCCCATGGGATGTGCATCTTTTATTTCCTCCGGCTTTGCCTCCAAGCAGCCAAACCTTGTAATAAATGAAAACACTCCATGTTTTTGCGTACAATGTGCTTCCAATCACTTTAAAGATTTAAGCAATGCGCTAACTGATGGGATGTGATACACGAGACACGACATGATCCCGTCTGCTTTCTGTTGGTCTGAGTTTATATTATCGTCAGCTTTGTGTTGTTTTACCAGTTTGATGCCGTGTATAAACGGTTCTGATCCAGAAGACTGGGCGCTGGCAGACGGCGCTGTGGGAGGCTCGCTGCTCCGTATCCCCACTGTTGCTAGGAAACAGATGATGCATGTTGGGACAGCATAGGCAAGCAGCTGGAGGAGGAGATATGAATATAACAGAATGATAAATGGGCATTAGCTGCTGAAATCAGACAGTTCATCTTCATTAGCAGCAGCAGCAGGTGAGATTTAAAGTTCGTCTGCTGAAATCTCAAATATTTATAGGTACGCTCCTACAATTCCCTGCACAAAGGTAGTTTTAGCCTCTTTGCACTGACAGGACGATGAGGGTGGGATAGAGGACCACGCAGAGACTCCCAGCTATTCACTACCATGGCATAAATAACCAAAAAAGAGAGACTGATAAAGATATGACTCATTTTCTATGTGCTAAAATTACAATCAACATGGTTTTAACTGATATAAAGCCCTGGTGGAAGTTGTGATGTAATTTTGTCCAATCCATAAAGGAAATACTTGACAAAAACTCAAAAGGCTCCACATGTTTGTTATAATTATTCCATACATTTTTGTTATTAATATAAGTCATAGCAGGTTAAACTGCTGTGAAAAATGTTCTGAAACACCCAAACAAAAGAAATAAAAACTAATGAAAGAGCTGAGCTTGCCTTCCTGTCGTCTGTGTGTCTGTTAGATCATTACATAAATATTTATTACAAGAGTTTAAAGCAGCAGCTCTATAATCACATGACTTCTACAGACAGATCCCAGGACAGTGTTGGGAATGTTTTCTGAAGACTTAAACTGACCAGTGTTGGGATTTGGTCCGATGTTCTTGCGATCACAGGAGAGATGATGTTGGCGAGGAGGACACCCAGGGGATTCGCTGAGGAAGGGAAACACAAGTCATGTAACTTTATTCTGCTTTTTGTTCCATGTTTAGAATCAGCAGTCCGCGGACCAGTTCCAGTTCCTGTTCCCGTTTCAACCATCTAAACACTTTGATCCTTTTCAAACTAAAACTTGACTGAAACATAAACATTTATGTACTTTAAGGCTCCAACGGGACAACTTTTACCATATTTGGAATAGATGGATACAGGTTATGTCTCCCATTCCCATTCACAATTTATTTAATTCCCCCAAGTGCATTTGTAATTTACTACTGTATTGAATCTGTTTAAATTACTTATTCAGATGTAAATCTCTCACCTGTGAGCAACCAGTTCATACTAAAGCACTTTGTGTACATTTGCTTGTATTTTTTGTATATTTTCCTCAAACGAAATGGGAAGGGTTTTTTCGATTGTGTGAATCTGAATGTCACCTTTGTCTATCTTTGGCCTTCCTTCATTGAAAAATAAATTTGAAAAAAAAAGAAACATAAAAATGTATTATCATATTTGAATTTGTTTCTTCTTGTAGATATTTTTTCAACAAATACCCCTCAAAATTAAAAATAAACCTTAATTGTTCCAATCCAATATTTTGCGTTCATCAAAACACACCGACAATGCCAGTTTGTAATGAAAACTATGGGCAGCTCAGAGGATTAGTAATAGTAATCACATTAATACACCTGCAAAGTATTCTGGTCCTTCTTTCACTGCTAAATCCAGCTGCAGTAAAAGTACACATCCGCCTGTATCTTGGGCTTTAGAGCTGCAGTTACTCGGCAGAAGCTGCTGGTTATGATGAACACTCAATAACTTTGCTGTTATTTACGTTTTTTTAGGATCCCGGCCTGAGGATGAACTCCTCCAAAGCATCACCACATGAATCTGCTTCTCATGTTTAGTCTTTTAAATCTAGGAGTACCTTGGCTCACACTAAAAGGAAAATCCATTGTGGTTTATATTAGATAAACTAGTGAGTCAAAGTGAGTAATTTCAGAGTTTTTTCTTTTTGTGGCAACAAGACCAAAACTTCAACTGATCAAGCAAATAAGAAAATATAACCAGTTTCTTGTTTATAAACTATCATTATCAGTATTCTAGTCCAGTCAAGTTCTCTGACTAAACCAAATAAAAAACACACATTTGTGTTTAAGCGCAAAAAGAACCTCACTGGTAACTTCAGGTCAGTGTTTTGTTGTTGTGTGTAAGGAGTTTCTGAATCTGGTTGGTTGTCTTGAAATGCCTTTGCATATCAGATTCTTTATTATTCCAGCAGATGTCAAGATCATGCATTTTTGATGTGTGCACAGTTACTGGTCCAGTTGTTATACAATTTTCCGTTTTAGGTCCTTTCTCTCCTCTTTCTCTCCTCTGAATGTAACACGTTTTCATGAGAAGAGTGAGGAGTCTTTGGGCTTCCATCAACAGTGTAAACAGCAGGACTGCATAGTGTTGCAATGCAGTCACGGCTATTAAACTATTGATTTACTATTTTTGGGTAGATGGTCAGGTTCAGTTGAATTGCGCCGCTCAAAATGGTCCATACTACTTAAACTTATGGTGGTTCAACAAAGAGCTTTCCATCTCATTCCTCTATTTACAAAAACGTTCATACGGCTTTTCTTTTTATATACCTGGACTCTGTAAATGCAGCTTTGTTGTTTTTTTCTCAACAAAGCTTCAGAGCAACCGATCTGAAGACGACCACACATGACACACCATCACTTCACATATGGCTATAATTTAATCATTTTTTAATACTTTTGTTTTTCTTTTGTTGACTAGCATGTCACTTATATAATCTGACGACTATTTTTTCACTTTAACCTACTTGCTGTCCTCAAATATACACAAAAATCCTCAAACAGTATTTTTTCATTCTATAAAATAACAAATGTATGTAAAGCAATGCAACACCTGCCAACTGCATCACACTTTTACTCTCAGATAAACATATCAAATCTCTGCTTTTACAGTCTGTCAATGTAAAAGAGTAGACAAATAAAACTGTCAAGTTAAACTTGACAGTTTTGCTCTAGGTGACCCAATTTATTTGTTTTTTTTTGTTGTGCCACATGATCTGATAATATACCCCTGTAGGTTAAAAACATTGCTTATGTAAATGTACTTTAAACTCTCTATAGATAAGCACAGAGTGCTATTTGTTGGACAATAGAGGCTCAATGCTGCAAAAGGGAATAAACATAATGAATCAATGTACACAGTCATAGTACTCTGTAGCAGAACCGAGCCGTTTTAGATAAAGCTACTGCATACATACATACAAAACACATAACCTTTATATTCATATCATATTTCTTTGTCTGTAATGCCAAAGAGGAATTGCTCAGGATAATTTTGGGTCATCTTTAACAGATTTTATTCTAAACGAAGAACTTGTAACAAGCTGTGAAAAGCATTTAGCCTTTCTAAGTGTTAGTTACAGATAAAAGTCTCTTACACATTGAGGCGATCATGTTTGCCGTGGCCCGCTGATGGTCGGGGAACCACAGAGCCGCCAGCTTGGTGGGGGTGAAAATGATGAGTGGCTGAGCGAGAGCACCGAAGGTCTGACCCAGCATCACTACTGGATATTCGATTATGTAATTTCTCTCCCACAGCATGCCGAAAAACCGCAGCAGTCCTCCGAGCATGTTTAGCCAGGAACCAAGGATCAACTGTGAAGTCAGGACGGCAGAAAGGTCAAAGGTGAAAATGATGCTCACATTTCTGAAGCTGTTCTCACAGCATCTACAGATTCAGAGGTATCGTTTCTGATGTGCAGTCAAAACTAAATTCCTCAGACACAATGGAAAGCAGGAAAACCTGAATGTCGTCTGCTGTAAGACTGTAGGAGTATGGAGCACAGGAATGGCATGAAAATAGAGAAAGATAGGACATAAATAAATCTGTAAAAGAAAAACAAAATGCCCCAGTGAATATAGTCAAAAATCAATATATAAAATATTAGAAAAATAACAAATTCATGAAAATTTACTTTTCAAAAAAAATATACACTAGACTGCAAAATTATTCCTATTCTTACATTAAAGAAGAATAAAAATGAGCTTTCACTGAAATGAGCTGAAACTGACAAAAATAATTATAGATAAAAAACATTTCTTGACAGGACATTGTTTTTATGTAACCAGACATGCTTTTCTATGGGAAGTGTCAGCATCACAAATCAAAGCAAATGTGAACTAGATTTCTGCAAATTATTCCCACTGATGGTTTCATTTCCACCTAATGTTTCCTGGATGCAGCCTCCGTGAGCTCCTTGGACTAACGTCTTTTCCTGAACTGCCTCTTTCTCCCACACTTCTAAAACTTCCTGCTTCTAAAGCTCGTCCTGTAGTAACTGTTCACCCTGGGTCATACTTCAGAAATTCAGGCATGATGCTCACAATAACGTTTAACACACAGGAGAAAAATGGGAGGCTTGGACAGGCGTTAAAAACTGCCCTCCCGCCTCAGTTTTCAGAGTGCTGCTTGTACCGTGACCCGTAATCCAAGGGTGTCAAGCATCCAAGTGGTCCCAAAGCTGAGCGGTATGGCCACCACCATGTAGACCAGGGACAACCAGTTGATATCTTCCAGACTGACCTTCAGATACTGGGCAGATTGGTCTGCTACTGGTGCAAAGGTAAGCCATATCTGAAAAAAAAAACACATGAAAACTTTGCCTCTTAGTTTCTTTACATCTGAGAGGAAAGAAACAAAAACATTATTCTGATAGAATTCAGCAGGAAGCACCATTGTAACACCACTAATGGAAATCGATACTTATTAGATCACGCCACTAGAATAACTCAGCTTCCTACTTCTTGACACATTTCAGTGAGTGAAGTCCTCACAGATCTTGTGTCCTGTAGAGAATTTTACAAAGTGAAGGAAATGAGAAAACTGCAGTTGTCTGGGAAAGGATCGACTTCTATTTTTTGGGAAGAGTTCAGCTCTCACATGACTAAACTTTCCATGCATGATGTTTTGCTGAGATTAGAAAAAACTGTATTTGATGCACACAGTAAAAAAAAAAATCCCAATTTTATAAGATCTCTGTTTGGTTCATGATAAAATAGCAAAGGCTTTCACATCAGCCCCGGTGTTTCACTCAGTTACCTGAAGTAACAAGATAACTAAATTAACATAATACCTGTTAAACAGGTTCATAAGAAGCATGCTGGCTTGCTGATGTGATTATTTAGTTCATGGAGTGAAATTAAAGAGGAGAAATATCTATGTGGAAACAGAGTTTAAGAGCAGTAGCAGATGCAGAAACTAAAAGAAAGATAAAACAAATCTTTACTGAGCACATTTTGGTTAAAGGTACATAAAATACCTACAGGAAGCCATCTCTGAGAAAAAAGGCATACTTCTGCTTCCAATGGTCTATTTATTTATGTCTATTGACTTAAGACTGGATTGTGGTGCAGAAATGAAGCACAAAGACACTAATCTGAACTGTAAAGTGAACAGAAGAAAACCAGAGCTGCACCTACACCGCTACACTGGACAATGAAGCTAATTTATGCAGCTGAGCTGACGCAAGCCCATGAGCTGATTTAGACAAACAATGCTAGTGTTGTCTCATGCAGAGGAATGCTTCCGAGGCGTTTCACTTTTCCACTCGGTCCTCTGTTATCTCACCGGCGCAAGAGATTTTGCTGGAACCTCTTTGCAGATCACCCTGCTGTTTGTTTCAGTAAACCCAAGTGTGTTTCTGCTCTCAGGTTCTGTTATGATTTTTGTGGTCATATTTTCCTGTACTTGAAAGCATATATTAAGGAATCCGTAAACTGACTGATTAGACATGCCATGAAGACCTCATGTTATTGTGTCCGCTTGTGAATAAAGGCCTAATTTGACTTTTTTCAAGTAAACACAAACAAGATAAAGAAACTTGAGTCAGGGTTGTTTGCTTAAGATTTATAATTCCCATGTTAAGCTGAACAATGGATAAAAAAGAGGAATAAGGTGAAAGGAGGGAAATGTGGAAAGTTTTGTCATCCTGTGAATAAATTTGCCTGAGAAATTTGACTTGTGGACCGAAAGGAAAGATCTCTTTTTTTTCCAAAGGAAGGAGAATTAGGTACGACTTAAACTCTGAGCGCACATTTTTTACCATCTTTATACCTCAAACTGATTGGATGATCACCACCAAATCGCAGATCGAAACTGTCCAGTCAGAGAGGAGATGGTTTGGTTGCCTTTAAAATTCTCTGCAGGTCCTGAAACCGAGGTCGATTTTAAAGATGGATCTCCAAGGTGTGATTGGGTATATGGTAAAACATAATTCACAAGTGACACAATGTGGAAACTTTGAGGGCTGAGTATTAGGAATATAATCATAACGTTGATCATGATACAGTGTTATAATGTTTATGTTTATAATGACTGTATCTGCCGATATTACAGAGTCTGGCACAAAACGATTTTAGTTTGATTCGGTTTAGGAGCCAGCGATCGATACGAGACAATGTCACCTGCTGATTGACTCAATCACTTCCCTTCATAACAACTCACAACAAAACAACTAACTCAGCAATACTATTTGAGTTTCCAACCTTGAACACTGTTTCTAACTCCTTTTGATGGCACACTGACATTTCTAACGTATATTCCAGGAGTCATCGTCACCCTCCGCCTCCCAAAACGCACTGCACAGCTTCATTTCTCCGCTCCGAGGCATCGCCTGACAGCCGCGCTTTGCGTTGACATGGAGTCACATCCCTGCTACCGGACATCCATCACTGAACATTCTGAACATAGATGATTCAGCAAAGAAATATAACATTTTCATAGACGACAACGCTTCATTTATAGCTACAAACTCTGAATTTATTTGTGAATATTTATTTACAAGTCTAAAATCTTACTGACTTTCAAATTGAGCCACAATTACTGATATGTAACGTTTATGTTAGTTTTTCACCCTCATTGTTTCCATGATAGAAAAAGCAAATGATACTGATTACAATGAACATAATTAATCCAAAAATACTGCCGATCAGTCAGTTATGTATTAATTTTACAGGTCTATAAACACTTGTTTTAACATAATCTTCTGTTTTTGGACCATTTTGCCATTCCCAGACATGAAGATAAATCACTTATTTAAAGACACAAACTAATCTGTAATTAAACAATTTTGTTCTCTGGCTCTATAGACCTAAATGAAGTGTAAATGCTGCTCATAAAAGTTTAATTTTTCACATTGAGCTCCTTTGTAACAGTTTCCAAGAGAAAGCATCACCGATACCCCTCCCCTACGGGGCTTGTTAATGTCACACTGACGGATGTCTAACTGGCTCATCAGCGGTTATTTGCCACCTCATGAATGACTCCACCAGCTGAGCTTCTTTTGTGAGGGAGAACACCAGTTCTCAGCGAACAATAGCTCCCAAAGAGAGGACGAGTCCCGCGGGAGATGGAGATACACGTGGGAGGAGCTCGGCTTGCATGGCTGAGGGCAGCACACTTGCCTCCAGGCACACTCAGCTTTACAAAGACCAACATCCCCATGGGAGTGATACCAAGTCGCGCTTACATTCAGGGAGCCACATATGTCATATACCTGAAGGTGCACATCAGAAAACTGCACATGCAAAGGAAACCAAGCTGTCAGTTAAAGGAAGGGCTTCATCTGTAGCTGGAACGTGACGACAACACGCATGCATGAATCATGAATCAGGATGCTGAGGCAGAAGTTCATGCCAGTACTGGATATCCCTCAGCCAGCATGCTCTACCAAAACAGATACACTGACACTTTTTGTCCATATTCAAAAGAATATGATTAGAAAAACTGAAAAAACACCATTTAACAGAAAAAATCAAATAAAACACAAATCCAAACCTTGTCCAGAGGCAATTGTGTATCTGCATGAGCTGTGTCTATTTAGCTAATCAAGAAAATGTTTGACTTTTTTAACAGTGTTAAATAAAAAGAAAATATGCATTTGGGACATCTCCATCTAATTTCTAAAGCAAATAAACCAGACTGCATGTAATCAGCTATGACAAAGTGTTAGTAAACAACTTTCGCAAAGACACAAATAAATGGTGTCTTTTTGTTTCATGTGAGTTTTAATCTCTAAAAGTTAAAACCTTTGATGGCTCATTATAGCAAAATGTCAGAACTTGCTTAATAAAGAATGCAATCATAAATGTTTCCATTCAGGTTTCTATTTTTAGGAAAAAAGCTAACTTATTGATCAGGTGCCAGATCTCCAACTTTCTCATGTAAATGTGTGAGCAGCCAATAAACAATAAAACACAGCTGGTGCCTTTTTGTCTTATCTGATACTATTCAACTAATAAAGTAAAAGAACAAAAACAAAAATAATAACATTTCATGACCAGACTACAGCCTGCATGTTTAATAGTCAAGGACAATGATAAAGTCCAGGAAAATGTTACATGTGACCTGCATATTCAGGGAAGAAACACCCACTTGATATCATCATATACAGGTTTTTCTTTCTATTACTGAGCTTACACATCATAGTTATATTGTAATAAATGTCGATTTTCTTCCGAGAATATGGGAATGTTTGGGGAATAAATGTACCCATATTTTGATAATACTCCTGTAATAGGCAGGTAATTAATGTCTGGGCTTCCATGCCACACCTGAGCAGTAATAGTTGTTCTCCTCTCCCAAAGAATCTTCCAATTTTCATGATCAATCAACTTTTAACAAACAAACTTACTTACTAATGGATTCAAGGGAAAATGTATAGACAAATACATAAAAAGTAGCTTTGCTGAGCGTCCACAGACTCACCGTGGCGTTGGAGCAGTTTAACAAACACAGCACCAGCAGCACAAACCATCTCCTCTTGTAAACTTTGAACGGCAGCAGCTTCCTCAGTTCTGGGTTTGCAGGGGCAGAAACAGCCGCGTACACGGTGTGAATCTCGGCGGACGCTTCCCGGCTTGTCTCCATGTTCACCGGGCTGTTTTAGCTAGTTAGCTACCCCCACACTGAACACATAACCGGCACATTTCACGAAATCTAAGTTGTTGTTCGCGACCAGGTTCGGAACAGCCGTGAAAAAAATGCCCATTAAAACAGATAAAGTACACAAGTTGGGTTATCTTCCGGTGGACTTTAGTATAATTTTATCTCGTAAATTGACGACGGAAAGCCAACAAGTAAAAATGCCTGAAAACATCCCGAACAATCAGGGAACTGTCATTGTACTGTACAAAGATCCTCTGTTACGAAGATACACCACTCCGCTGTAACCTGAAAGCCAAACTTACTTACTCGCCTTATTCAACAGTTCCTCCTGTCAGACTGCGACTTTTGGGACATTAATTTTAAACCAAAAATAATGTCCTTATCTACATATCTTGTATTGTACATGTGGGAAAACTTGCCGAAAATTTTAGTTTCTTTATTTACTCAGTCATTATAAGTTATCTTCCTTTTTTTCTAGGACCTCTAAATATTCAGCCTCAGTTCAGGAACAACCACATGGAGGAATGCATTACACTGTGTCCTACAGGCTTATTACACACAAAGTCTAGCAGGATCATTTTAAGCCATGGTTTGAATCGATATGTGAAATTCAAGGATTGTTAGGAAACTGGAAACCCTAAAATAACAGCATTGTGTGTTTTCTAATCAGAATCAGAAATACTTTATTGAACCAAGAGGGAAAATGTTTGTGTGGCAGGACAACCAGAGGGCCCGGGCGGGGAATCGATCCCACAACCTCCCAGGTTGGGAGTCATGCACGCTTGCCAGTCAATATCCCTGTGGCCAAGTAGCCAGGCGCATGATCATTCGGAGGCACACAGTTACAGGACCCACATACTGTCACATCTCTCCCTCTCTTTTCACAAGCACGTCGTCGTGCTTTACGCACACACCACAGGTTCAGAATCCATGGACTCTTAAGGCTACACATGGATCCTACCGACGACGCCAGAATGTGGCAGGACGACCAGAGGGCCCGGGCGGGGATCTAACCCACAACCTCCCGTGTGAAAGTCACGCGGGAGGTTGTCCTCTGGTCGTCCTGCCACATTTGCATTCCAGTTGCCCCCTGCATGATTAAGATAGTAAGAAAGTAGCAATTAAGGGTATCAATATAGCGATAAAAATTAATCTAGCAGTCCTATAGCCTATACTTTATACATTGCATGTAAAAAAAAAACAACCTCTGTTTCCTAATTTTGAATGGTATTCTAAAATACAGCCATTTAGGAAAAAGAGCTAATTGACTGACAAAAAAGGTCTTTATCTCTGTTAGCATAAATCAATGTTGCTCTATTATGATCATTTTCTGACTATTAAAGCATATTTTTTTATTTTAACTGTCTGTATATTAACTGTTGTTACATGGAGGTCCTGAGGAATGGCCTTGGTTAGCTGGCATGCTGCAGGGAGGACAATCAGTGGAGACAGTTTCGGCTCTCAAATGACACTAGTCTCCCCTGCATGCAGAAACACAGATCCTGATGTGGCTCAGTCTTGTGTGTCTTCTTCTGTCTAGGCGATAATAAACCTGACAATCTCACAGAAGAAAGAAAGACCTCATACATGACCTACATCGCAGAGTAAACACATAATGAACAACCAACCAAATTGCAGATGTTAGCAGCTGGAGTGTGTCTCTAAGGGTAACAGAGGGTTACCCATCAAACCCTAAAACTCTACAATTATTGTAACATACAGGTCTGTCTCAGAAAATTAGAATATTGTGATAAAGTTCTTTATTTCCTGTAATGCAATTAAAAAACATGAAATGTCATACATTGTGTATTCATTACAAATCAACTGAA
>JAVQJG010291856.1:0-23298 GCA_036024015.1 Craterocephalus amniculus | reverse complement strand
TCCCCCCCCCCTTGCGTACTTGTATCAGGAGACCTGTGGCCCTCGTTTACGTGATTCTGTCCACATTACCCTGCTTTGCCTTTCTCATCGCCAGCTCTGAGGTAGTCAGTTTTTCTTTTCATTTCCCTAATTTGTTACATCTGTATATCTATCCTCTGTGACCTTGACGTGGATGTTTCTGTGTTTGTTGCAAAAACCAGTCCATTATTGTTGGTCCTTTTCAGACTTGAATGCTATATTTTATACTCCAAACACAAATGAAAAATTAAAATCTATTATTCTATAATCGGAGCAAAGGATGAGCCGTCATAGAGTGAGGCAGTGATGACTTGTGAGAATCTCTTTGGTTCGCTGCGGAGGAATATGCAACCTAATGAACAAGGAGCTACTGATAAGCAGCTTGGTTCCTCTTCCTGTCCATGCTGTCAAATCATCTGTCCATGAAGCACATTTTCACTTCCTCGTTGGCTGCAGCCCAGACCCTATTTGCTGTTTTATGTAGCATCCTCCATCACCCAAGCTGACCTGTTGGCCCTTGCTTATCTGGTCTCTTTTCCATGCGAGCTGTAAATTCTGCTAAGATGACCAGTTTGTCTGCTTTGTTCTGTGTCCTGTTGGCATGAAACCCTGACTCAGGCAAATACCAGAGCTGCAAGTGATATATAATAGCTTACAAAGTTCATTACTGTCGAGGCGAAGTAGCGGGTTCAGGTCTAATATATCTTTATCTGATTAGTATATCGTTGTTTGTACAGGTGCAGATAAATAACAACATGAAACACGATGTGTTCACGGAGCTCCCGGTATCGCTTGTCCTCTTCTCGCTCATCTGTATCGATGTTGTGGAGAGGATACGCCACTGCAGACTCACTGGGCAGGGTGAGCAGAGCTCTGAACACGCTACACAAATCACCTACTGAGAGCTATAGATCCTGAACTTTCCTCTGACAACTTCTATAGTCATACCAGCTCTGGTTTTACGCTGCAGGAGCTTGGAAGCAACAAACAGTGACCTGGTCTCTACATCATTTATCCAGAACAATTTGGTGATCTAGTTTCAGCTTCTTTTTCCTTTGGCTCTGTTGGCTCGGCTATGGAAATTTTCGCAACTCTCAGTTCCGAGAAATCTGATGCGGGGTTTTTTTTTTTAGACTTAAGTAGTTTTCTTTGGAATACCGACTGCAGCAGAAATATATTGACAATGTTTTATGTTGAAAAACTGAAAAAGAAACCATATTTCTGAGAAGTAAGGGATGTCATCAGGCTTTGACCACAAATAAACCGCATGCTCTGCTTTTTAGTAATCACATGCCATCATTTGCAGGCAGCTGTATTTCTTTTACAATCTTAAGCCCATAAATGTTGACATAAGATGGATCATCATCATGGATCATCAAAATCATTTGAACTCTTTTGAAAAAGTTGAGCCTGTTTATTGACATGTTGCATCCCTTGCTTATTTGACAAACTCCTGTAAGTGTTCAGGGACTGAAGAGACCTGGCTTCTGCCTGGAGCAATGCTGCTGTAATAAACTGAATATGGTTTAATGTTGTCTCATTTTTATAAAGAAAGGCCTTTAATGAGAAAAAGGCTTTCTTGATGGCATTAAATGCTCCAAAACAACAATCTTTAATCCTGGTTTTTCTGCCCTAACATTTATTCATTCATTTTCTGCAACATACCTGATTCTGATTTCAATCAGCAGGTAATTTGCAGACTTGTGCAGAGCTTAGTCTGAGCCTGAATCAGGTGTGTTGCATCAAGCGAATGTGATACGCTTAGTTTTACCCTGCTGATAATGTGCTGTTGCAATAGTAATGTATTGTTCTCCATCTGGAGGACATTGTTCATATTTCCAAAGATAATTAGTCACTTTTAAAGGAGCTACAGTATACCTGATATTATCTTAATCTTTTTAAGAAAAATAATTTCTACATGATTTTTTTGTGGTAAAAGGGAGAAGTCCATAAAAATGAATGACTCATTGATTGCGCATATGTACAAGGCCAGGAGATTGTGGTTAGCGAAGGCGGCTAATTTTTAGCTTTGGCATGACTCTCTTTCTCTGCCAATGGGGTTAACTTTAATAACTTCCGGGTTCCGATCAGCCAGTAAGAACGTTCCCCTAGAGAATCCGGAAGTTATGGAAGTTAACCCCATTGGCAGAGAAAGAGAGCGTCATGCCAAAGCTAAAAATTAGCAGCTATGGCTAACTAAAATGTCCTGGACTCATACATATGTGCAATCAAAGAGTCATTAATTGTTATGGACTTCAAAGTCCGACCTACCCTTTTTACCACATAATGTACCGTGTAGAAACCATTTTTCTTAAAAAGATTAAAATAATATCATAGCTCCTTTAATTCTTCAGGCCACAAAATATGTTTTTTACCTTGGGCTTCAGAACATTTGCGACATTTTGGCATCTTATTTTAACTGTATATTTTTTAGCTTATATTCTTGGGCCTTTCCAGTGATTTCACCAATAGAATAGTTTTTGTTTTTCGAATGGGACACAGTTTCAGTCTTTCAGCGCCACTTCCCTTACATTCTTTGACATGATGTTTTTCGTTTTCATTCAGTATTGTTGTCACAATAACATTCTCTTTCCTTTTTGTCCGTGCAGCTAATGACATGGAAAGAGATGCTGAAATCCCCTCCACTGTCCTTACACATGTAGAGCAGGTGACACCAGTGACTCCAATCACTCCAGCTGTGCCTGGGCAAGGTGTGCCCACACCCACGCAACCTGGGGCGAGCCAGCACAATGACAGGAACCAGAACGGAGCAACAGGCCGACCGGAGACCAACGGGACAGTCCCGGGGATACCGGCGACCCCCGGCAGGCCGTTCAGCATCTCTGGACTGAGCTCTCGGTCAGCAAGCTCCACGGCGTACCGCATATCTCCGTACACCCACACTGGCCCCCTGAGATTCTTGTGTGCCAGCGACGCCCGCGCGGATGTATTTGTGGACAGCTTTATGTTCTGGATGGATACAGTGGAGATGGTGAGGGTGGCAGGACACCCTCTAGTTTACTACTCAGGCTGGGTGTTCCCCATCTACATCTTCAGCTACGTGTCCTGCCTGCGAGTGGTCGTCATGCCCCGCAGTCCCCTGCTGTCTTCGCTGGGAGTGGCTCTGCAGGACCTGCCCTTCTTCTTTGTGCGTGTTGGCCTCATCGCTTTCTTTGGCTTTGTCACACCCGTCCTCTACCTGATGAAGAACCTACTGGTCTGTCTGGCCTTTGTCTATTTCAACTTTATGACCAAGTTGAGGGTTTTCAACACAGAGAGGATGTTCTTTTGAGACCAACACGGTAAAGACTGAAGGAGGTGGAAGGAGACACAAACAGGAAATGTAGCCTGATGGGATTCCAAAAGGTGGTTGCACCAGCTCCTCATAAGCTTGAACTTAGTAATGAAGATTTCGGGATACATATAAACTACTTTTTTTGCACAGTCTCTTAAGTCAATTATTAATTGCCAGGTATGGCAATAATGTAGTGAGTTGACAAGGGTAATGCTATCTTGCTTATACCTGGTATGGCATCTTGACTTTGTAGTCAAAAGGAAATGTGGAATACCTGATATGGTGCTTGTCAAAGAAAGTAAAATAAACCTGGAATAATGGCATGCACACAAACTGGACCGTAAAAGTGGAGAAAGAAATCTGTGCGCTCCCTAAGAGGAATAAACATTATTTAATGATATTTAACAATCTCTTTAAATACCTGATATTACAGTACGTCCAGCTATTTTAGTTAGCGGCTAGTTTTTAGCTTTGGCCTGATGCTCTTTGTCAGCTAATGGGATTAACTTCCTGAACATCCAGATTCCTAGGGGATTGTGTTACTGGCTGATCAGAATCTGGAGGTTTTGGAAGTCAACCCCATTGGCAGAGAAAGAGTGCTACGCCAAAGCTAAAAACTAGCCGCGCTAGCTAAAATGGCCGGACGTAATATAACGCTCCTTTAAATAAGTCATCGCTTAAAAGTAGTTAAGGAGGAACTTTTCATTAAAACTAACCAAAGGACTGAAATATAGCTGGTGCAATCAACCCAAGTATGGTTGTTTTTTAATTGATTTATATATAGCTATATAATCGTACTTTTGACAGGCCAAAAGGGAGCTCTTAGGCAATGACAGTTATGTGTTAAATGACTGTTGTGTTACGTTTGATCAACTTCATGTGCAATCAGACTTTTTTCTAACCCTCACCGTGCATGGCACTTTGGGACTGTTCTTGTAATGTCTTGAGATTTAGAGCAGTTTTATTTTCTACCATCATAAGGTGTGGGGAATGTGTAAAAGAATAAATCCATGTTGTTGAAATTAGATTTTTTTTTCTTTGCTAATATTCACTGTATAAGAAAAAAAACAAAAACAGTGTGCATTTGTATCACTGATACATTTATTTTGGTAAGATTAATAAAGAAACTTAAAATCCATGCTTGAGCATCAGCTTTTTATTTCTGGCTTGGATAGAGTTTTCTGACACTATGTGCTTGTTTTTGACCTGCTCTAAACCTTTTAAGTGGGAATTTATCTAATTTCTTTCCAACTGCTCCCCAAGAGAAAAGGCTTCCTGTCATTCTTTTGCAAAACATTCTCACTGCACACAGGAGCAGCAGAGGATACAGTGTTGCTGCACCTGCAAAATGTGCTGGGATTCAGCACAACAGGCATGCAACACCAGTGCAACACACTCAGATTAGAAACTTCCGCAGAAACATGACTGCTCTAAAGAATGCTTCCCAAAAAAGTGGGGGGAGTTTTGTAGAATATAGAAAAGAAGATGTACAAACACAGCATATCAAATTATAAATCTCAGTTTTTATTGTTTAGGTGTTTCTTTTAAAATAAATATAAATATATTTTAAATCTGAAACACATTTCAATAAAGTATTTAACTCCCCAGCTTTTCGAGGAGCTTGAGTTATTTGAGTCTGAACTGCATGCAGGCCAGTTCAAGTTTAGGACTTTTTCTTTTGTGGATCGTAAAACAAGATCACTGGTTTGAAACTTGGCTGTGGGGGATTAGAACAGGGACCTTTCTGTGTGATCTGCATGTTCTCTCTCTGGGTACTCCACCTTCCTCTCACAGTCCAACATTATGTTACATGGTCACTATAAATTCTCATGAGGAGCGAGTTTTAATGGTCAAATGTCTTTCTGTGTCAGTCCTGCAATGGAGTAGCGACTTTTCTGGATGGTGGTAGCTTATATGTGGTTCCAAAACCTATAAATAGTCTTTTTAATTATGTTTTCATCCAAATACAAGTAAGCCTCGTTATAATTATCAACCATGGCTTCATGTTAGCTTTGATAGACAACAAAGTGGGTATCCAGAATTTATGAAAACAATTGGAAAGTTTACTATAGCTCATAAGATCACAGGGCAGGTTTTTTTTCTCTGACCAAGAGAAGAAGGTCATTCAAAGGTAGTATTCAGTCTTGTTTGTCACATGGAGATAATATTATGTGTATAACTTGGTAGCCTACCTAATACATGATTAATCAACTTGCTATAAAAAAAGACTTTCTGTCTTTATTTCTATGTCCAATTATGTGTGTTGCTACTCTCACCCACTTTTATATATCATCATTATAATAATAATGATAATAATAATAATGACCAACAGCAGGCAGTAATGAAGTCTCATACACTGACTCTACTGCAAAGTGTTTCAATGGTCTAAAGACAAAGTTATACAGCAAATTTCTCTCAGAACGTGGTTTAAAGTGCAGTTTCGAGAGTGACTATTGAGTTTTTTTTCTGAGACCTACCTGCTGCTTCCAAGTGGCAGAAACAAGTAGTGCTTGTGTGCAGTGATGCAGCTTTTGTCTTTGAATACACAACACAGGACAAAAATCTTTCAAAGATACAGAGCAAACTGATCGGGATCCATAGTGATATTATACTTGAGCAACTTTTTTTTTTTCATTTCTGCCAGATTGGTCAGACTGCCAATCATTTCCCACAATAGGAAACAGGATTTCCTTCTCATCTCTTTGTCTACTAACTGGAATCACCTCTGTGAGCTTCAGCTGAACCCTAAGGGGTCAAGTCCACCTCTTAGCTGTCAAATCATCAAAGCATGGTTCATTTTGTTGTAAATCTTTGCAATCTGTGTACTAAATGGCATCTGCTCTTCGGGTTTGTAGTCCATGATTCAGATTCAGCAAACGCACTGGTTACACATTACAAATATCTATTTTTAACCCAAAAATAACATTTTACTATAGTTCAGCTCCTCCCTCCACCCATTCATTTATTTTTGTTCTATCAGATACGTAAGCCAAGGTTCATTTTCTTGCCTAAGACTCCATCCTCTACCAAGAAAAGTCTATGAAAGCAGAAGTTGCTGCCATTTAACCAGCCGGAACAGCCCATGTGACAGGATATCCACGAGTGTGATTAAGAGGAGAGAGACACCAGGCCTCTGTGTCAGTGGTGCTCTCTGTCACACACCTTTGCACACACCAGACCTCCTCTCTCATGAGTGGAAATCTCTACGACAGCCACCTCCACCCCTGAGTTCTTACCACATACTGAGGATGATACCCTGTTTAAATGTTGCTGTGATTCTCTCTCTCCTGCAAGTCCTCTCCATCAGCGCTGATATAGGTAAGTACTCCGGGCAAGTTTGTTTCTGAAGTCGTTTGACTGAAATTTGTAATGAATTTGTTTGGTTCTGTTCTCGTCCAGATACTGGCAGCTTCTTGATCTTCAACCAGGACCACAACAGGTGCATAAAGGTGGAGAGTGCCACCTCAGTAACACTCGCCCCATGCAATTATCGCGCCAAGGAGCAGCAGTTTCGCTGGGCCTCCAAGTTTCGACTCCTGAGTCTGTCCCTCAAGCTGTGCCTCGCCGCCACAGAGATAAAAGACTGGGTGAAGGTGGTTTTGTTTGAATGTGATGAAAATAGTAATCTTCAGCACTGGCAATGCAAGAATGAGACTCTCTTCGGTTTAAAAGACCAGGACCTGCACCTAAACTGGGGCAACCACAATGAGGGGAATGTGATGATCTACAAAGGCTCAGGGGTGTGGAGTCGCTGGAGGATGTACGGCACGATGGGAGACCTCTGTTCAAAAGGGTTTGAAGGTAGGAGCTCCGGGTGCATGGTCGATGAATCAACAGTGGAGGTGCTGAAGTCTGGAAAACTTGGGTTCCAATGTTTGAAACCAGCAGTAAAATACTCTATATTCATTTCTACCCAAATTACAAAATGTCATATGTCCTACATTAAGCCATTTCTATCAATATGACTCAATAACAATGGATGATAACTAGAGAGTACAGGGAAGTAGCAGTTAAAGGGGCTGAGCCAAGATTTAGAGCTCATGGAAACCATACTGAGATCAGCCTTGGCTCTCAGTTTATAAGCTATTATATATGCCGGTGCCCACATTCTTGAGAATTCAAACAAGAATGTATGTTGAAATGCATGTTTAGAATAAAAATAATGAAGTCATAGTACGAAGCGAAGCCTTCTGGGAAAATTCTCTTTGTAGTTTTGAACTAAAGAAATGTTTCTTTCCTCCCCACACAGGACTGCAGCTGATTATAGCGTTGATCATATCATCACATGTTCTGTTTAACACATTATCCAGTATGTCACAAGTGGCCATGTGTTGCAGACATCAAACACTGTTAGACTACAGTCTTGAATTTAGTACATTTGGAAACCTGCTTTATTTACATGTTAGAGTAATTTGATGAGAAATAAAGCAAAAGCAGCAATCACAAAGGAAATAAATCATTGCATTATAAAGCTTTTCATCTGACAGCTTGCAGTTTTTTTTCCAACAATTAAGGCACAAGCAATGACCTGTTGATGCTAACTTCCTGCACAGAGTTGGTAAATGCTTTTGAGGGTAAATGGGAGCGAATTCACTGTAATCATCTTCCAGAGTCATGTAAAAATCCATCCCAGAGGAGTCGGGACAGTCACAACATTAGCAAATGAATGATAATAATGGTTACTACACATTTTTTAAATGCATCTGTGTTTCCTCAGAAATTTTCACGATAGGCGGCAATTCTTTTGGAACCCCTTGTCAGTTCCCTTATAAGTTTAATGGGAACTGGTATGCTGAATGCACAGTGGAAGGGCGCGCGGATAAACGCTTGTGGTGTGCCACAGAGAGAGATTACGACACTCAGAGGAAGTGGGGATTTTGTCCAACCAGAGGTGAGCAACGCACCTTCACCAAGTCATATTATATCTGAAACATCCAATATTCCTACAGAATATGAATCTCTATATGTTTTTTTTTGTTTGACTAAATGAGTAGAGCACCAGGGGGACAGAATTATCTCCTGTCATTTCATGAAGGTGCTTATGGGTCTGGTTTCTGACCTCTTCTCTCTCAGTATGAAAGCCCCTCCATTTCCTCTCATGTTGTCAACACAACACGTCCCTGTTTCCCTCTTTTTGCAAGCATGTCTTTCCTCTGGTGCTGTTCTAAAGCAGGCAGGAAGGGAACAGGAAAATAAAGGGATCTCACTTTTTGTTCTCCTTTTGCTCTGCCCTAAGAATGTGGAATATTTCTTTCAGTCTGTAGACTTTCACTTCCTTACTGTCCATGTTCATCGTCAGGTCATCATTGCTTTTATCTAATGACATTAAGGATTTAATGATTCACTCAAGCAACAATCCCATTCCGATTCTCAATTTTAAGCTGTCGATTTAGATTTTTTACGATTTTTTCCAAACGAAATTCATATCAGTTATTTTATGGCCAAATGAATGGTCTTTTTTCTTATATTTGCCTTTTTCTCTCTTTAAAACTGTGACATTCTATTGCCTGTTGTACTAACAAACCTTAACGATGAGTAAATCATTATTACATGCATATGATCACAAATCTTTTTATGAACAAAAGTTTACTTTTGAACATCATCTGCATTAGTTGCATTGATGCATTGCATGTGAATCGATTTTCCTTTTTTTCCACATTGATTGCCATTTAAACCAGTTTGAATAATTTTAAATCGATTTTCGAAGTATAGTTACATCCTTAAATGGCATAGAACATTTCCTATTGTTTTTAACATGTTAAGTTTTATGTATTTGACCCAATTTAGGACCCTCCGGCTGGGACACAGACCCAGTCACAGGGGTTGAATATCAGAGAAACGCGCAGGCAGCGCTGACATGGTATCAGGCCAGGAAGAGCTGCCAGCAGCAGGGAGCTGACCTCCTCAGCATCGTAGAGCTGCATGAACAGTCATACATCTCAGGTACATCATTAAACAAGTATTAGCCAGTAATGATAGGTTGTTGTGGATGAATTGATTTCTTCATGTGTTTGTCGACAAAGGCTTGACGAGTCATTTGGGAACGCCTCTGTGGATTGGGATAAACAGTTTGGATTTTGAGAGTGGATGGCAGTGGAGCAACGGGAACCCCTTCAGATATTTAAACTGGGCTCCGGGTAAGAAAAAAAATACTATTGAAAGAGCTGTTTTTGCAACTGTAATAAACTCAAGTATCATCGATGGATCATTGCTTCCGACAGGTCATCCCTCCACTCAGCCCGGGCTCAGCTGTGCATCTCTAAACCCTGCAAAAGCCTCAAAATGGGAAAGCAATTCCTGCGATAAGAAATTTGGCTACATTTGTCGGAAAGGGAACTCAACCACACTGCCGCCACCACTAAGTAAAACAACCAGGATCTGGTTTATTAGCAAGGGTCTTCATGGCACAAATGTTAGAATATCTTCTTAGTTTTTTTCTGTGTCTCTTCGCAGTTAAAGGGCCGAGTTTCTGTCCCAACCACTGGGTTCCCTACGCAGGAAACTGCTACTTTCTCGAGAGGAGTAAAAAGATGTGGAGAGATGCCTTGGCTGCATGCCGCAAAGAGGAAGGAGATTTGGCCAGCATTCATAACATAGAAGAGCAGAGCTTCGTCATATCTCAGACGGGATACTGTAAGTGTACTATCATATTACAAAATTAACAAGAATTATGTGAGAAAATATGCAAATCTGTGTCTAAAGAGCTAGATGAGAAAGACTGTAACGTATTCAAATGTATTTATATGCAATTTTTTGCACACCAAGTAGAGCTGCACCTCCAATCTCATAGCTCACAATCACAAAAAAACTCGCTCTGTCTTTTAACATACAATTCTAAACATGTCATGTGCATTAACATTAACACAAACCAAGTACTTTGTAGGATCCTTCTGCCTCATCAAAAGCATTTGTGTCCAAGTAAACAACAGTAAAATGTGTAAAGTGGAGCTTATGTTGACATACAGTACGACTCCAAACTTAGGAGCAGAGTAACAATCGATAAATTGACTTTTGAGGCTTAATTGTAAAACTGTAATGTTTTGTTGGTTGGCCCAACAGGTAAATGTCACCTTCAGAGAACTACCTGAAATACTTTTGTAGCTTAGTTTTTTTCTTGTGTTACTTATCAACATCTCTATGAGAAACCAGAGAGTACATAGACGAGCGTCAGGAACAGCAAACAAAAAGCAAGGAAAAGCTTTTTCAGTGAAAACTACATGAATGGTGATTACTGAATGAATGCTGCTGAAAGCCTTGCCGCTGAAATACTGCTTGATGGAAAAATTTAAAAGAAGTCTTCATTTCAGCCTGATTTATGGGGACTAAACAAATCACTATATAATGTCAACCTCAAAAGCCCTGCAGTTGCCTGACATCAAACCATCTAAACTTCTAAACTGTGAAATTTAATCTGATAAATAAAAGATAATATGCAGCTTCAAAATTCAGAATACTGGACAAACCCAAGCTTTTTGTTGTTAGTCCCGTAATGATATGAAACTTTTATAATCCCCTGAAACCAAGTGTTTTTTTCTGCCGAAAGCTGAGGGAATTGAAATAGAATTTTCATTACGTGTAATCTCCATCCAACTGTAAAGCTTATTTATAGATAATTACTAGAAAAACAAAAACGGGTTATAACTCATCTAAGATCACAATGGTTGTGCATGTTTGTGTATTTCACACCTCAGTACCGACAGATGTGCTCTGGATCGGGCTGAACGATCAGAGGAACCAGATGCTGTTTGAATGGTCTGATCACTCCCCCGTCACATTCACCCAGTGGCAGAGTGACGAACCCTCTCATACCACCAACCACCAAGAAGACTGTGTCCTCATCCGAGGCAAGGTAAAATGCAAAACCACAAAAAACAAAACAAAAAGAATATGCTTTTGATCAGGGTCACGCTACTTTCTCACATGCATTCTGTTTATCTCTCATGTAGGACGGTAAGTGGGCAGATCACTCATGTGACAAGACGTACGGGTATATTTGTAAGAAGAAGGGTTCAACGAAACCACCTGAAGGGGCCCACGAGGAAGCCAATCCAGGGTGCAAGCTTGTGAGTGATGTGTTGTCCTGTAAATAGAACAGCAGCTGTAAAACAAAGCATTTATCAGATTTAATTTTCACATTTTTGTTCTCTTTCAGGGCTATAAAAGGTTTGGTTCATATTGCTATAATGTTGGAGATGTGACGAAAACCTTCGAAGAAGCAAAACAGGCATGCTCAGAAGCTGGTGCCAACCTGGTGGATGTGGCTGACAGGTAATTTATTTATCCTTGTTTGAGTATTAGGACTAACCTCTACTTTGTTTTTGGTACAAAATCCAGTTCTTTCAAGTATTTCCATTAATCAACAAGTCTGCATCGTGGAGTGAATCTCTATTGTTTTGCATTTTGCAGATATGAAAATGCTTTCCTGGTCAGTTTGGTGGGTTTGAGACCAGAGAAGTATTTCTGGACAGGCTTGTCAAACACAGAAGAAAGATACAGTTTCAAGTGGACGACCAGAAAAAAGGTCACCTTCACTCATTTCAACGTGGGCATGCCAGGTAGTAAATGTTCTTACAATGCGTATAACCTACAGGTTACTTTATTTTGACACATGCCACTTGTTATCAGTGTCAGTCTGACTTGTGTTAGATTATTTATATACCTGTTTTTTTCCCCAAAGTGACTTTATTTTACTCCACATTTCATTCATTCATTTTCTGTAATCCACTTCAGGGTTGTGGGTTTACTCCATTATATTTCACTTCATTTTCATTACTTATACCATTTTTTTAATCATGTTCAGGAAGAAGAAAGTGTTTTACATTCCCAGGACATTAAGAAACATTATAAATGTCTCTATCTTTTTCTCGATAGACATACTTGTTCTTCTTTGCAGTTCAATTTTGCCATGGGAAACAAAAGGTTGTGGAAAAATATGTCCCCCATTTTCACCAATAAGTGTGCTGCATGGTGGTGTAGCTGTTCACACTGTTGTCTCATCATTAGAGAGTAGCTGATTCTGTGATTGTCCATATTTTAGAAATGTTTGGGTTTTCTCTGGGTTAATTAGGGGGTTGGAAAATTCCTGTGACTTTTTAAAAAACACACTTTTCCCCCTTTCACTTTTAAACAAAGTAAGGAAGTCTATGAACATCCTTGCATATACGTGTTTTCTGTGTTATGATAAACATGACTTTTTACTTTTCAACCAAATCACAAAGTTGAGTAGACGATGGGCAAAGCTGTCTTTTTAACATCTTTTCTACATCTTTTCAAAACCATTTCAACAACCTTGTGATATAGTGGAATTTATCTACACAAATGGAGGATAGTGCTGTGCCTTGTTTATTATAGAGAATAACTTTTACCGGAAAAATGAGATCATCAAATTCACAGA
This sequence comes from Craterocephalus amniculus, assembly GCA_036024015.1. Lineage (NCBI taxonomy): Eukaryota > Metazoa > Chordata > Actinopteri > Atheriniformes > Atherinidae > Craterocephalus > Craterocephalus amniculus. The sequence continues at coordinate 10,591 of JAVQJG010291856.1, read as the reverse complement.
GACATTGGCAGTTAAAATTCAAGTTTTACATTTCTAAAATGACAATAAAAAAGAATACACAAAAAAATATAACTTTAAGAGAAGAGATAAAATATATCCATCTATCCCATATATCCAACATCCAAAGGAGCACCGACTTGCATTTATTCCTAAATAAAAACTAATTTAACTGAGTTCACAGGTTGTGAGCATCAGGAAATGAAACATGAAGAATAGATTCAAACATGCTGCTTGTTGCAGCCATAGCTATTAAAACGAGAATTACATCAATAAATTGTATCAGGGCCATGTCAAATTGATGCAACCTCTTTCCAGCTCTGTCCAATGTGCTCTCATAAATTGTTGTCTTGTGGAATTCATTAGCGTCTAGTCTCAAAGAATAAACAAGTTTATTCTCATAAAACCTTTTATGGCAAATTTAAATGTCTTCACTGAGGTTTATGTTGTTTAAGTATCTATTTTAGACAAACAACCAAAAAACCTTAATCAAACATGATCTTTTATGATCGGAAAACTGTAATGTGATTTTTATGAATGACAATATCAATTTGTCAGTCAGACAGGAAGAATTCAGGATAGCCAATCACGATGTTGGTCTTTTCTGAAGGTTTTTGTGTCATCTGAAGATTTACATTTATTTGTCACTAATTCATATTGTCCTTTATTGTTGCACCAAGTTGTTGTTTGGTGGTCCGTCCTAATTCTTCTTCAGCGAGTGGTTGGAACTTATATGTCTTTTTCTGCCTGTGTTGTTTGACAAAAAGACAGAAAACAAGGATGTGTTGCCATGACGACCGGGACTTTTGCTGGATTATGGGACGTTATCAGCTGCAGCAACAAGGAGAAATATATCTGCAAGAAGAAAGCCGAGGGACTACCTATGACAACTATTCCCCCCATCACTGTGGCCCTGGGCTGTGCGTCCGGTTGGATCCCCGCTCCAAAGAGAAATGTTTGCTTCAAGGTGGGAAAACAAAGCAAACGCACCCGTAAATTTAATGTTTTCATGAAGAGCAGAATATTTAACCTTGTTTTTTAACTTGCTGAAAAGTTTTACAGTAAAAGACGAGACCTTAAGAAAACATGGCAAGATGCAGAAGACTTCTGCAAGGCCATTGGTGGAAATCTGATGAGCATACACAATGTGGATGACACGAGACTTCTCTCGTATGTTAGCGCGCACATGTCAGATTTCACATCGGGTAGTTCAAGTGACTATCAATGAGCTTGTGTTTTCTGTTGTCTTGAAGGATGCACAGCTCTGATCCGGCCTGGATAGGCCTCAGGCTGCAGGGTCCCAATGAAGGTTTTGCCTGGAGTGATGGCTCGCCTGTATGTAGCGTCTCCCTGCAATTATAAAAAGATGTGCTCAGTGCTGTTCAAAACTTTTGCCTGATTATGTCTTTATCCAATAACTGTGACCCAGTTTGGCTATGAGCGGTGGGGCTATGGTGAACCAAACAACTACAACAACGTCGAACACTGCACAGAAGTCCAGTTTAATTACGGCTCACCCTGGAATGATTGTCACTGTGAGCTGTTAAACAACTGGATCTGCCAGATACCCAAAGGTAAAAAGCCCATCTGTGGACGAGTGGTGAAGTTCAGCTGAAGCTTTTTCAGGTTGTTTAGATGTGTGATCGTCTCGTTTTCAGGTGCCACTCCCAAACCTGAGCCTGTCGTTGTTGAGGAAGGTAAGTTTTAGCACTGGCCCTTTTTTAATTCTTTAGTTAATAGCTAGTTACAAAGTGTTGGCCATGCAATGTACATAATTGTTTATCATTGTCCTGTTCCATAATCTAATTTCAGTTAGTAAGTTTTTGGTAGTTTTTTTTTAAAGCATTTTAACATCTGGGGTGATTTCGAACATTTTCTGCTGGTGAAAAATGTTTTGTTCCTGTAAATAATCTCTCCCACTGTGGAATAAAGGCTCTTCAACATGTTGGGAAAGGATTTGGGAACCAAATTTTCTAAGATTATGCTGATGTCCTCTTTGCTATTATGTTAACATACACTGGAATGCGACAATAAAAGCAGATATCATGGCTGCATTTCACAAATCTCCCCCTACATACCTCAAAATATTTTAAAAACATTGTGCGCAATAAAAAAAAAAGACAATTCACAAATCAATCAAAACACAGCTTGCCATTAAATTTAAGCTGGGCAATATATTGTGATTTTCAAACATATCGAAACTTCCATAGATATAGTATGAGGGAATATTGTTTATATCAAGATAGCGATGGTTAGAAGTATCTCTTTTTTAGCACTTTGCACGACGTTTAATGAAAATACTTTTCATTATTTCAGGTCTTTCAGGCCTGCCCAGGATGCGTCAAAGCTAGGTTATCTGAACCAGTGGTTTCATTTGATTTTATTGCCCGTTGAGAGTTTGTGTTATGTCAGTTGGTCCAATGAGCTTGTTCTTCAGGTTCTCCCGTTAAAACACCTGGGCAAAAAAAAGTAAAGTGCCTGAAAAGCTCGAATCACAATCCTATCACTGACAGAACTGGTCTATGTCACTTTCCCCAACCATTGAAACTGCTGGATGTAACATCTCCAGACCGGACGGCAGGCTCAGACAAACCTGCCTTACAAATGTTTTTCTCACTTGCTTCTTTTTGGAGGTCTTTGACACCCATTTTCGCAAGTGTTTTAGAGCGTTTATGCTGCTCTGACAGGCTTAGCGATAGTTTGTTTACTTGTTGACTCAGTCAGAAAAACTGTTGAGCCCGTTGCATTATGGGAATGTGAAATCAAATATTTAAATGCATATGTGCTGTTGATCCTGAATATGTTAGCATGTTAGCGAGATGAGAGCATTTGTATCAAACTAATGCTTTGTTGTGGTAGCCAGCTTTGTTGTAGAATCCTAACAGCAGCTGTTACTCATCCATTTATGAATTCAGTGTTCAACAAGACAGAGGATGGATGGATCATATACAACGACACGCACTTCTATATCAACAAAGAGAAGTTATCAATGGAAGCTGCAAGAGCTTACTGCAAAAAAAACTTTGGTGATCTCGCAGTCATCACAGGGGAAAGTGAGAGAAAGTTCCTCTGGAAACAGGTAAGAAATGCACTGAATTATTTAGCCCACACAGTCTGAATTCACTGTCCTGCATCTCTTCAGATGTCCAAGCTATCTGCTATAAATCTGTAAAACTCACATCTCCTTTATGCTTATGTTCAAACAGATCTTAAAAGGCTCCAGCTTAGAGTTTTACATTGGCCTGATAGTGAATTTGGATAAATCATTCAGGTAAAACAAAGCACAACACAAAGTCAAACGACTACGAATGCTGGTTTGTAGCTAGTGGCCTTATGTTTAACTTTTTCTTTTTTCTTATATGTCCTCTTTCTGTGTTCAGCTGGCTGGATGGGACACCAGTCACTTACACATCCTGGTCTGGCAATGAGCCCAACTTTGCTAATAATGATGAAAACTGTGTGACTATGTACAGGAACATGGGTAAGTCTAAACCAGGAGTATCCCATCCTGTACTGATTATCAACTAATCTCTTACTCCTGTCTATTCTGTATATCTAGGCCACTGGAATGATATAAACTGTGGTCTTGAGCTTCCGTCTATTTGCAAAAGAAGCAGTAACTTCGTCAACACAACAATGGCACCAACTACAGTTCCTAAAGGAGGATGTGCACCAGACTGGCAAACCTTCCATGGAAAGGTAATCCACAACCACAGAGAGATAAATACTGAGAAGCAGATATACCTGTACACCCGCCATATTTCCAGGAAAATATGCCTTTATATTTGGACCAAATACAAATGGATGTTGGTAATTGTCTCTTTTGTACAGTGCTACAAGTTCTTCACTGGGACTGACAAAAAGAACTGGCAGAATGCCAGGACACACTGCATACAACAAGGAGGAAATCTAGTTTCTATCGTCAATGAAAAAGAGCAAGGTGAGCCTTGTGAGCAAGGCATGTTAGCGACGGTCAAAATCATTTTCCTCATGTCAGTCATTTTCACGTTAGTAATGGGATTATTACCTCTTTTCTAGCATTCCTAACAACACAGATGTTGCTCCACAGCGAGGATGTGTGGATTGGGATGAATGATGTCAACTGGGAAATGCACTTTGTGTGGACGGACGGCAAAGGCATTACGTACACCAACTGGGCCAAAGGGCACCCTGTGTCAGCGCCTGATGGGCGTTATTTTATGGATGAGGTTGGTGCAGCTTCCCCAAAGTTTTCTCTGTTCAAGCTGAAGTCTTTCCTAACTCAAAGAATTACAGTAACAAATCTAGAAGTAGATGGCTTAAAGATTATACAAATTTACAGCTAAGATAATTATAGTTCAGTTCAGTTGTCTTAAACCACCCTTCATGGGTTGCAAGTAAAATGGCATCAATGGAAATAGAGTCTATTCAGCTACAGTAAAACAGAGTTTGTACAGTTCAAAAGAGGTTTAAAATCAGTATTTGTTATGATTTTCTTTCTTCTTCCACACAGCCTGAACTCTCTTCCACTAGCTTTCTTGTCATTTCTTCAAAAATTCTTTGGGAATGCCTCTCCAGGCTTATGAAATGACTTTACGAAGCTCCTCTTTCAATGTTTTCTCTCTTCTGCTCTGTCAAGATATACAGTGGTGGAAAAAAGTTAAGTTAAAGTTAATATTTTCAAATTAAGAAATTTTAATGCCTTTTTCAGGTTTTGTTGCATATTTTTGCTATGGCTGTAAAAAAGAAACTGCATTTGAAGACATAGTTCATCGTCTTAATGCACTAACATGTAATTTTAACGTGTAATTATTGTTTTGTACATGCTGAAAGGGACATCCAAGGGGGAGCAGGGGTAGATAAGTATGAGAACCATACCTTTGCCTTTTCTCTTGGTTTCCTTTCCTCTAGAATGACGTCTTACAGTAGGTTAAGGCCTTCTTCTTCTTGCTTTGCGAGTGTGGTTGCCCAGTTTTCTGTCCTTATTTGTAAAGATCCTCTGCACCCTTGAGTTTGGTACTGGAATGATACAAAAGTTAGTGTTAAGGTGCCTAACTATCAAACAAGAACACATTAAACAAATCTTTTTTAATGTCAAAAATGTGGAGTGATAATGACTGAAAAGGCAAAAAATCTCCAGAGAAAAACATTCAGAAAATTGAAAATGCTCTATCTAAAAATCCCTACAAAAGATAAGATGGTCTTGCTCCTTGGAAGCTAAACATAAGGAAATGATGGTTTGCTCAAAAGTACAGGACTGTCCCTGACCAACAAGCTGTTGTTTCAAAGTCTCTCCGTCAATAAGATGAGAAACACACGTGTGCAATGAGTGATGGGATCTGAGTCTGATTCCAAACTTGAATCATTTATTTCAATGAACAGTGAGTTGCACAACTAAAATAATCGGCACAAGGGACATTTTCATTTTAGCCATATTGTTGGTATGTTTAATCATATCGACAACAGATAGAATATGTATCTTATTCATGGAAGGAATATGTCAGAGGGGAATTAACTAATGTACCGTTTTCTGCCTCACAGGTGTTTGACTGTGTGGTTATGGTAGGCACAAGCACCAAACAAAAAGGACAATGGAAGGTGGAGGACTGTAGCACCAAATTTGGCTTCATCTGCAAAAAAAACGTTGGTGAGTGACATTTTGTTTTGGTCACATGAACATACAGTTTTAGGCTAAGATTTGTTCCATTACATGGCAGTGAGATGAAATCCCAAAAGCCTGAAGTTAAAATTGAAACTCGGTCACTGGGGGAAATGGTCCGGTTATGCGCATCTCAAATCATTAAAACGATCTACAACATACCTCAACAATCTGCAGAAATAGCATCATTTACTCCTTTGTATTTAAAAAATGGAGATCTGGTTAAGATTTGAAAACACAATACAACATCTAAGCAGTCAAAACAGGAGAGGATTGATCATGGTTTGGGCTTCCACTGCAGACAGTAGCAGGAGGAACGCTTAGTAGGCCTATATTTTGGAAAAATGGATTTGGTTGAAACTAGCAGATTCTGAAGTCTGTCATTTTTTTATGATGCTATAGATGAAAGGAAAACAAGTTATTGTGGATCACCATTGCAAGTCTGAAGTTAAAGTGTAGATGAACATTGCATGCACAATGGCTCGAGATAATTTCACCGAATTTGGGACTTTTGCTGAAAGTTGAATAAGACCCCCCCCCCCAAAAAAAACAAGAACTTAAAAAGTAGTCGTCCAAACAAAGCGTTAATAAGTTTCCAAGTTCTAACCACTACTTCTGCTTTACACAGTTTCCTCTTTTGTTATTTTGAAATAATAAAAGATGGAAATTAAAAAGAAATGTTGCTAAAGATATTCTAGCATTCTATTTGGAAATGTACTCAAAATGTACTTGGATTTTTAAATTCGAAAAAAAATGTTCTCATGCCCCCTCCTTTGTCTTTTCAATTCAGATTCTCAGATTATAGTCCCACCCACGACTATATCACCAAAGGGATTTTACTCTCTTGGCAATGACTCTTACAAACTGGTGGCCCAGAAGATGAGATGGGAAGAGGCTAGAAGACAGTGTCAAGCAGATGATGCAGATCTGGCCAGTGTCCTGGGCCCAGTCACTCAGGCATACATCACCTTACAGATTGACAAGTACAATGAGCCTGTGTGGATCGGCCTCAACAGCAATGTGGTAATGCGTTTACTGCTTACTGTACACTCTGATTTTAAGTTTTGACCTTCTGTCTCAGTCTGCATGAAAGGTTTTCATTTTTAAATATCTTTTTCAGACTGGTGGACGCTTCAAGTGGGTTGATAACTGGCTTCTTTCATACACCAAATGGGGGAGAAATGAGCCTAAAAGTAACTATGGCTGTGTGTACATGGATGTGGACAAAACATGGAAGATTGCACCGTGCACCAGTACCCACTATTCTATATGCAAAAGGTCCCCAGGTCTGACAATCACACCAAAATATATCAAAACCAAACTTTGTTCAACAGCATTTTCTGAAACTGGTTTGGAATCTCATGCATCTTTTGTAGAAATAGCTCCAACTGACCCGCCACAGCTTCCTGGCCACTGCCCAGAGTCAAAGAAGCTCAGAACCTGGGTGCCATTCAGAGGCCATTGTTACCACTTCCGCTTGGGGGCAGAGAACTGGGCCCATGCCTCAGTTGAATGTCTGAAAATGGGTTAGTTATGCTGAATTCCCCTTTAACTGATGTAATGTCAGATCTGTGTATTTAATATCTAACATTATGGTATTGCTTTGGTCAGGTGCTTCTCTTGTGAGTATCGAGGACCCTGCTGAGAGTAGGTTCATACAAAACAACCTGGAGAATCTGCAGGACAGTTCCAAATCTTTCTGGATTGGTCTCATCAAGTCTCACGAGGGTAAGGAATATAAGAAATAAGCTTTGTCTCTTTAAAAGTATCAGAACACCAATAAAGTATAAATGAAAGTGATTCAATGTGATTCATATCAGAGTGTTTGGTTAAAGTAACCTATCCAAATGTTCTCCATATTGTATGAGACTGCATTTCAGTTCTGTACAGCTTTTAACCAGGTTTCCTATTTTGATGTTTGCGACTACTTGATAAAAGTGGCACTCAAAAACACAGTCATGTGAAGAAGAAGTGAATCTGGACATAGTAAAAGCACTTATAGTCCACCAGGACTTAATATTATGTAAATACAACTGCAGATAATAACAGGAGAAGATGTATTAAACATTTCACAAAACCAAAACAAAGTTGGGAAGCAGAGTATGAAAAATGACACCCATCCAATAATTCAGTCAGTCTCTAATATTTTATTGGAGGAATTTTGGTTCAAATCTCCACCAGAATGATTTTTTAAAAAAGATGATAAAATTTTGTGTTGTGGGATCTTAAAAGAGTCATACTTAAACAAATGTCCACAAACGTTAATGAACTGTATTGATAATGAAGACAAAGTCAATATTCCTTCACAACAAGCCAGAAACCGGTAACTTTATATACAAAGTAATTACCAGTTAGTAATATTTGTTCTTCAAGCTGTTACATTATTCTGTAATTTGCTAAAACTTGTGTGAAACATCATGGCATAAGATATTATTTTGCTGTTCACCAAAATATGTTTTCTTACGTTTAGAATTTAGTCATAACTATGTGATTTTATGGTACATGTCAGAAAACCTTAAATATGAAAGCGAGTTTGATGTTTTCCTGAAACAGCTTTTTGAAAATGACTGGCGTACTCCAATGTTCTCTCAATATTATTTATTGGTTCTTTCTTTAAATTAGATTCTGTTTTTAAAAAAAACATCCAACTTAAAAAAAATTAAATAAAATTTCTGCTGGTCAATCAGGAAATGTTTTTCTGTTTCAGGTTACTGGATGTGGATGGATAACAACGTTGTGGATTACACCAACTGGAAAACAGGAATGCCAAAGTCAGACCCATGCGTGGAGATCTCTTCTGACAATGGACAGTGGAAAACAAGCAGTTGCAGTAGATATAAGTCTTACATCTGCAAAACACCAAAAAGTAAGTTGTATCAACAGATCTTTAATAAATTTTTGAACCATCAGTAACATTCCCTGAGCTTTTCTTTTGGTGTTGTTCTTTCTTTTAGCTATAACACCCACTGAAAAGCTTCAACCTGTGGGTGAGTAAATGGAGTTTAAATAAAAGTAACACATCCTACATTAAACATGTCAAGCTTAATCCTGATAAAATGTCTTTTTGTCCTTCCTCTTCAGCACACGTTGCTCCAGAAGCTTCAAATGGATCTGCTGGTATCACTGTAGCGGTGGTGCTTATTCTAATTGCCCTCGCTGGACTCGGAGCCTTCGTCCTTTTCCGTAAACGCATACCTACACCTGTCCTTGGAGAGTGCACCTTTGACAACAGGTTATACTTCAACAATCCAAACCGAGCTCCCGTGGATGCTAAAGGCTTGGTGGACAACATAGAGAATAATGAGCAGGCGTAGAAAGACATGAGCAGCACTGTCAGAATACGATCAGAGATTTCATACTTTATCTTCCACTTTACATGGAACAAAAGGGATGTCTTTAATGACAACTGACTTTTGACTGAGATGCATCAATTGTCAAATTCTGTCCTGAATAACACTGTATGCTAACTGATGGCCAGTTGTGCTTGTTTTTGTCTTAAATTGCCTAGAAAACAATGAAACTTTTATGATAAAATAAATAACATTTTTTAAGTATTTAGCCCTTCATAGTGTGTGATGTCTAATGTCTAAATGAACACAATATAAAATATAATATTTTATATTGTTATAATAAAAAACATAAAATACACATATCACATAAAAAAACCCAACATAATTACAAAAACCTTCTATCTGGTTAAAGCATGACCAGCACAGTGAATTTTAATGCTCACTGTTCATGACTCATAATATTTTTTGTGCCCACCAAAGACTGATGGACATAAATATTATAATAATAGTATAAATAGCAGTCTGATGGGATGTTGGAAATAGACATCCAACTCACAAGTACTCCACAGGGCTTAGGGGGTATTTGTTGCTAATTCGCTGTTACCTCCTGATACTCCAGCATCACGTCATGAGTTTTTTGTCTATCCCTTGACAGATCAGAGCGTATTTGGTGGCATAAGGAGGACTTGCTCTATGCTGGTTCTCATGTTAGATGATTAGTGTGTGTCTTAATTGTAGCACTGGCACTGCACTTAATAAAAAATAGCACAGCATAATGTAAATAAACAATCACAAATTAAATATGATAATGTGCCTCATGAAATGTATATAGATCTTTTCATTTATGCAAATGTAACCAAGGATATTTACATGTTCAAAGTAGGGGAAAAAGTTATGGTTTTAATGCCAACTGGCAGACCTCATTCAGCTGGGTTGCAGGATATTTCTTCTTTATTATATTGTAAATAGACATTAATTAAATGAAAATGAATCAATCTGAGATGTTCATCTTTCTTTTACTCACCGTGCATCCAATAAATAATAATCAGATCAACGATTGTATGTGTTGAATGGTGGAGAACTGTGGAGTATGTGAAGATTTCATGATGAAACAATTGGTTCAACCCTCATAGAAACGTGCAGGTGATTGTATTTCTGGCTCTCACAGACAGAGACACACACAAACATAATTTAATTAATTGTTTCCTATGTCCACTCACTGCTGACTGCTCTCTGGAGATGTTCTATGTTCTAACTGTTCCTCCATGAGACAGGTTAAATGCTGTTTGAATTTCCCCTTAGTGATTAATTTAGTATCTTATTATTTACAATTTACACATTTACAATGTGCATATATATATATAGCTGTTGTAACTAAAAATAAGCTGAAATTGTCAATAGTAATAATAGATTTTTTTAAAAATCGTGAAAGTCAGGACATTGTATAATTGTGATTCAGCAGAAATACCGGTAACAGTTTATTTGAATCCCACATTATAATGCATTATGACGGCATTTATAATGCATTAATAATCCCTAATAAATACAATTGTAAACATAAACATAATGTTTTATGATGCACTATAGCAACAGTTATATAACATTATTCTGCAACTTAATTAATTATAATGACTCATTCTATGGATGCTGTGAAGAGTGCATTATT
>JAVQJG010291832.1:0-14092 GCA_036024015.1 Craterocephalus amniculus | reverse complement strand
CTGAAAATGTCAAGCTGCCGGTCACTTGTATTTACGGGCTTTTTCCCCTAACAACGAGTTGAATTTAGACTTTGAAATCGAGGTAAAAGGATTGATAATTTTACTTTACAGTAGAAACTAAAGGGGGAAAGGTGTTGCAGCTGTTAGATGCTGTAAATGTGGCCGATGAGCGGTCCGTGCGGTCCATTGACAAAAATGGTGCACGAGCACTTCTAGCGGTTACGTAAATATCGCAGCTTGCACACGCGTCGCGTTACCTCGCGTCAACGCGAGCGGCCTATGGCTTTCACTCGCCATAGCGGCCGACGTGCCGAACTGACATTAGCGACACACGGCGCCCATGATGCGTATGCGGACACGTCGCAGGCAGCAAGTATATTCCAGCCCTAAATGTGGTATCAGAGCATCCCGTTATTCTATAAATCTAAAAATGAAAATGAAACTAAAACTCTCATTTGTCCATGTTATCATAAAGAATGCAGCATTGCTACAAAACATTTTATTTCACATCATTAACCTGATTTAAATGATCTCATTTCAGTTCAGCTTTATGACGGAGTCGCTGCTGCAGTTTTAGTGTAGTGATGTTGGAGGGAGGGAAGGAGTCTTAAAACCTGTGCATGTTAATATGGAGCCAATCAGCTTCATCAGCTATGTTTGAAGGAGTTTGATAAGGGCTTGAGTGTAATAGAGATTTAAAGGCATACATTTCTGAATAGTCAGTCAATTACACAGAATAAAAATAACTAAAATGAAAAAAAGGAAAGATTCCAAAAACATTTTTCAGATTATTAAAAGTTTTGTTACTTTTGTGACTTTGTGAAACACTACACAGGTTAAGAAGCTGAAAGTGTCGAACAGACATGAAATGAGCGCCTGTTATAAAAGCATAAACACAGAGAGCGCTTATATTTACGCTACAATAAGCTGAACTGGAGACAATATGACAAGCTCATAGTTCCCCCCACGTACATGCTATTCAGGACGGGCCTGGACAAGCCCTGCTCATGGCAGAGGAGAAACAGGAAAGGGGAATGTGTGTAATATCTAACAGTCGGTTTCTGAAAGAGTGACAAAAACATGCTTGTTTTTCAGCTTTCCCCTGAAAAGGTTTCTCCCTTTCCTTACTTAGTGATTAACTAGTGGCTTAAAGGAAAAAACTGAACTTCTTTTATGATGCCAACAATATGTTTGAGCACAGAAACTGAGCTTATCTGCAGCATGACGCACACATCTTTGGAGACAGACTCATGACATCACAGCAGCGGTTCCCCATGCTGAGTGAAAGGTGTCAGGGTTTCAGGGGGAAAATATGAAACTAGAAACAAGTCATCCGTTTTTTCAGGATTTAATCATCATCTCACTTTGCAGGTTTACAAGAATCTGGGCATTTACCCTTTAAATCTTACAGAGCCCCTTTCAAACATGGAACATTAACGCTTCATCTTTTCAAGGCAGCAGCATTTTCTCCTTTTGTGGTAATAATTTCCACAAATTCATTTAGACCTCTCCACAACAGCGATGGGAGGGGCTAAGAAGTCCCATTTGGCATTCATGCAAGTTTAGTTTAGGTAATTCACCAACTGAGACAAGATACCAAAGATGCTTTAGGAGTAACAGCTTTCTAAATCAGCGACTTGTTGCTTTATGTTTTTGTGTGAAAGTAACTGGCAGAAGATGAGAGCAGTTTAAAATCTCTTTTACAGGTTTAAACTTGTTTAGCAGGCGGAGATATAAAACTGTGGTTCCCAGTCTGAGGTTCCCACCCTCCTAAAGAGGGGCACCAAAGGTTCCCACAGGCTGTAGAATCCAGATATGCACGCGTACAAAATCATAACTCTCCATGAGAACCAGAAACAGGTGAAAGTTCCTGAATCCAACGAGCAAAGATGGCCTTTATGTGCAAACTTGGCCAGAGTTGAAAACAGTTCAAACCGGAAGCTTTTATTTTCGCTGCGGATTAAACAGCCTGGTGGATCAATGCGCATGAATCAACACCCTGTTTTGCTTGGCATGAAAACCTGAGTTCATTAACATTTTACCGATGCAGCAGCTGCATAGTAAGTATGGGACCTTTACATTTCCTGTTTTCATTAGCTGGAGTACCTCAGCTGTGTTTGATGTGCTTTTTGACTTTCATGCTAATTCAACGTAAAAGAGATCTTGGGTACCTTTCTGTCACTCACTGCACACGCTTTGTTGTTTCTTGACTGTGTTGTGTGGATGTGAGGGATTGTATATTATTTAAGGAGTTACAAAAACATGCATTTTAATGTTTTTTCTTCAATTCTGTTTCAAGTATAGCTGGGCAATATATCCAGATTTTCAGTTATGGCGACTTGGTCTCATGAGATATGGAATGAGGGAAAGTCATTTTTATCGAGTTTTGGGTTAAAAATATCTCTTTGTTAGTATTTTGCACCACTGAATCCTTGCTTTGGTCGTTTAAAAGTTTTTTATTATTCTAATACACATACATTTTAATTTCAGCCCAAAATTTTAACAGACATGGTCTTCTGATCCTTAATAAAAGTGCAATTTATTATTATTATTATTTGTTACTAATTTATTATGTACATTCCTGCGGCCGTTGTTGCCCAGCATACTTCCAAGGATAAGAAACCCAACTTAACAACTGGTTTTCACGGGATGCTGCGACACTTTGCAGCAGCATTTCGCTTTGGGGTCACACACTAGCCACTGGATAAAAACACACAGGAAGCACCTTAGTTGATTCAGCAGAGAAACACAAGAGGACATCACTGAAGATAGAGAGGAAAAGAGAGAGAAAGGGGCAGAGCAAGATATATGACAGGAGTCGACAAGGAGTGACTTTCACTTAGCTGGATTAGCTGTCGTCAGGGGTGCTTAACGGAGGAAAGCGTTTAGTGGTGCTAATTTAAAGATTGCAAACTGTACATTAATCATTATGAAGCAGCAAGAGTCTGGTTAAACTAAATCTACTGTGATTCCATGTTAAGTATAGTTCATATGGAGGAGTGAGGATGACATTTCTCACTCTGGTGCAGATGAAAGAGGTGAACTCTGATCCACCTGAAAATCAGGTGTCTCATTTCACTTGCAAGTGACCCTTGGTCCAGTTCGCTTACAGTACGGAAGGAGAGGAGGCAGGATGTATCAAAGTATAAAATCCTGGAAATCTCACTGTTGTTTCTGCTTCTGCTAGACAGCTTCTTGTAAAAACATGTTAGGTTTGAACACCAGAGTAAAACCAGAAACCCAAACCGCTCCAGCAGTGGGCCAATCATTGAGCTGTAATTCTGGTCAGTGGTCATTTCGAGGAATACTTCCCCTTGCAAGCAGGTTTTGTAACTGCATGACATTGTTATGTGGTTTGGTCTGCTTGACAAAAGTGTAGTGTGAAAGCAAACTAAACCAAACAAGGGGGGTAAATTTTTTGGAATCCCTCCTGATTGCACTTTGAGTCCCCCAAAACAGCACTATAATTAAAAGATTTTAAGGCATCTGAACAATTCCAGTAAAAGTCTGTTGTATGCCAAATCTTCTGTAAATGGCATTCTGCTACTGTGGCTGCTCAGAGGATCAGATTTTTGCCATGTTAAAAATGACACTAGTCTGATCTACTGTAGGAGAACTGTCCTTGTGAATATTAAAGAGGAGTAGCAGGGTACTCATTCAGACAAAAACAACAAGTTCAGCTGCTGTCAGATCAATGGAAAGCCAGTGGCTCCCAGTTTATTTTCCCTGAGGCTTTTACTTGGAAAAATAATAGAAAATACAACTCTGGCAGGTGAGATGATGTTTACTGCTTTCCCCGCTCGATGGCATCAACAAACCTGTTAGCGCGACCCCTGCTTCAGTGAACGCATGTTGGAGGCACTCTGTGGATAAGTCGAGCACAGATCCACTGAGCTTTCAACGCTGACGCATCATCAGAGGACAAATTCATAAAAATCTTGTTTTGTTTGATGCAGACGATACACACCCGTATTGAACCATTCAATACAATATCATGTATTTTTGCACCTCTAATGCAGATGTGTTACATTGCCATGACAAATGACAGATTAGTAGTTCGGATTAATCTAGGTCGTTAAAACAAGTATTGCATATTTGTTTTATTACATGATAAATAATCGAACCATGTTACCCACAATTGTTTATTTATAAAGTTGTTAGACATCTGAATGCAATTGAGGTTTCTGTGAGAGGCCTAACAGCCTGAACAGAGAAATGGGTTATAGGTAGAAGGAACAGGAAACAGCTCTCTCAGCAGGGCCATCCTGTTGGCAAACTGACTGAAAATGCTGAAGTTGTCTGCTCAGTTTTACTGTGAGAAACACTGCATTTCTTCATTGAGATAAAAGCTTGTATTAGCTTGTTTTGGATTTAATTTTAAACTGGTTAATAGATTTTTTTTTTTTAAATGTCTTACAATAAGGTTTACAACAGAAGCGCTATGAATCAGCAGGGATTAAAAAACAACACAGAGGCCGAGTAATGGTCTCAGACTCACACGGTCTGATGGACGACTGATTTCCAGCACGTTTCACAAAGGCATCAGCATGAGCAAGACTCCTGATACCGGCGTACTGCTTCCATGGACGTGCAGGCAGGAAAAAGAGAGAGCCAAATCTGCAAGTGCAAAGTGACACAGAAGCCTGAAGACGGCTGTTTACTTCATTAGATTAGGACTTCAGAGCCAAATGGGCAGAAGCCCCTGAACATGCCTGTAGTTCTTCCCGCACTTTCACACACCCCCCATTGTTTCTGATCACAAAGCAAAACATAAATATCCTGTGCAATAACAATGATAGAATAGATTAAGAGACTAAACGTTAGTGAATTTCCTCACAGGAAAACATCGCCCGACCTGTTACTTCGGAAATGCAAATGGCATGCTTTTCTTGGGAAGCATTACATTTTTTCCCTACTTTTTTTTTTAGCTAATTTCAGTTTTGTATTTGAGAAATCACAAGGTCTTCCCGCCACTCAGATACGGCCAAAAGACTTTCTCTGACATCCGCTTCCCAAACATCCATTCCACTTTTCCCATCTAATGAAACGGCCGCATTAGCTCGCACAGCACTGGTATTTGATTGCAAACACACCCAAAAAAATCCGCCCTCTTTAAACCCCCACTAAATGCCATCAGTATAACAATAGAAAATTAAACCATGATCCAATGACAAGCACCAAGGCCACAGTAATCCCCTAATAGTAGCAGGAAAATATTAAACTAGACAGCATTTGTCACATGTGTGCAAAGAGCCTTCCTCAATCTATTCTTATATTTAGTCATTCACTCTTGACTCGTCAAATGACAAACAATCATGGTCAATATTGCCACATTTTTTTCAAGGAAGTCTCAAAGAAATGCTCCAACATTTGTATGACTCCTGTGGTCTGGATTAGAGTCATCCTCTCCACAGCTATAAAGTTAATATGATTTTTAATCCCAACAGCAGCAGCGCTACAGCCGGTTTACTGCGTGAAAGAAATTATGATTAGTGAGAAACCACTCGCTCCTACTCCACATTACTGTAAACATTACTTAACAAAAGTATTTTATGTTATTTTATCATCATTTAATAAATTTATTTTTACAAATTATTAAATTGTATCCTTTTGTATTTATTTTAAAGACCAGTTATCTATGTGGCTCACTGTTTTTATTATTTTGGTTTTCAAGTGCATTGTTTTTATGAACTCCTTCATTTATATTTTAAACGTGCTGATTTTATTTGGCCTTATTGTTCAGCATCTTTAACTCCAGGGCTTTTCCTCATGGGGGGCTATGCCTCACAGTAGCATCAAGCCAGGCGTTTATTCCCATTTCAATACCCAGTTAAAGAAACAGAAGCGAGATGTTAGAGTGCAAAATAAAATGGGCGTGGGGATGCATGCATGCATGTCTCTGTGTGTGTATGAGTGCATGACAGAGAGTGAGTTGCCAAAAAGTGATCTGCAAAAATGTTTAGGTAATGAGACTGGGTCATGCATCTGCATCCTTCCACAGAGCTGCAGAGCCCTCAGAGCTGATGCAACCCGCAGATCAAATACGATTAGGTGAAAGCTAACCTGAGCCAGAAAGGCCTGACTCTGACCCGAGACATCAGATTTCATTACAAACACACCATCTCTGAATTCTACACATAGGGTTTTTTAAGGCCTATCTATCGACATTTAAAATATATATATACATCTTTAACTTCATAAAGTTCTAAAATGGTATTTAAGAACAGTCTTAATACTTTGCCATTAACCTGGCTAACATGTGATTCAGACTAAGCATACTAGTACCCACAGTTAGGGATATTCAACTTTTGGGAGAAAGTTACAGAAAATGTGACACGTGAATGCAACGATATTACATCATGGAGTCAAATCCTGCAATTCCTTCATCTCAAGTATTGTAGTTCACTGAAACAAAGCTCACAACAGCGGAGGATGTGCACAAACATAATGTCAATGTCTCAATAACCTGCCACGCTTAGGCGTCATCCTGGTCTGATGATGCCAAAAATGTGAACATTAGGATGAAGAAGACAAGGGCTGCACAAATACATTGTTTGAGCATCTTCTCACAACGTATTTGTGAGCAATAGTCACACTGCAAGTCAAACCGCAATCGGTGGCAAATTAACTTTGTGCTCTTATCTAATAATAAAGGTACCTCAAACACACACGCACAGACGCTATCATCATCCATCCTAATCAGTTTGGGGAAGAACAATCTTTTTGTGGTAAAACATGTCATATTTGTAATAAAAACAAAACATTCTCAGATGCTATCAGATTAAAAACAGATGTGAGAGATAACAAAAAGAACAACTAACCCAGACAAAAAAACAGACTTGCAACATTTATAAAGAGTAAAGATCAGTGCAGGTTCATTGTCACCAAGATGGCAGGACAGCTGTTCAAGCCAATGCTGAGAATTCTTGTATCTTTTCATATTGCGATATATCTCTTATATAAACATCACAATGCCAGTTTTTTCCAATATCGTGCAGTCCTCAAGAAGACTGCAAAAAAACTAATTATGAACGAGAACATTTAGTGTGTTTTATGCAGTTAATGAACAACATGTTAGGTGTTTAACACTTGAAACACTTGTACATATGTATTCAAAAGTATAGAGAAAGTCAAATTAAGGTATCCTATAAAAGTTGCAATGCTCTTAAGATATCTATAACTTTTTTTAGAAGCGAATTTGTAAACTTTCTTTGGCCATCTATGCCCAATTTCATTTATGATACTTATTTTTATGAAACAAGACACTTTATCTTGTTGTTGCTACTTTCCCAGTCATGTAAGCAGCAGTTTGTGTGATTTCTCACCCGGCACTGAACTCACAAGATGTTACATCAAACAGCAACAATCTGACAGCACACGAAGGGTGAAGAGCTCTAATTTAAAAGCTTTATTAACTACATTTTAAAAACAAATCAGGTTGAATAATCATAGAATACATCAGATTATATCTGATTTCTTTCCAAACTACAATGCAGCATATTTGAGGCTCAGATGATTCATTTTAATATTTCAGCTGTTGCCTTCTTTTCCTGTTTACCTGAAAAATGTTACGAAAATTGATCAATAGCCTAGTATTTGCACATTGCATGATTTCTGATACATGATCCCAAGGTCCCAAGATTTAATGTTATTGTACCCCCAGCACTAACAAAGACCCAAAGTTGTAACTGAGGTTGGTGAGACAGAGGGTATCAGGCTGTAATGGTGCATTCCAGTTGTCCCCAGTACTTGTTTTTCCGAGATAATTTTGCCGGAAGTTACGTCGTGAACCCGTTTTTCCGAGCTGCGAGCTCGTAAATTGCAGAGGAACCCGAGATCCCAAATTTCAAGATGTCTGCGCCTAGTTTGCGTTCCTTGTTTGTTTTCTCACTTTACATTTTCGGTTTCTTTTACTTTTTAAATGGAAATAGCACCATATAGCAGCAGTAGTACTAGCTGTTGTTTACAACCTTATTGAAAACGTGAAGTGTTGCATAAATATCGTAGTTTATCAAGTTTTCCTCACAAAATTGACAGGTTACTTTGAATTATTTTACATTTATTTTATGATTTTCGTGTTTAAGTGCGGTATAATCATACAAACACGCATTCACTGTCTTCCACAGGACGGGAAACATTCTGACTGAAAACGTTCTTTTAAAAGTAGCTCTTTGTACTCTGAAAGAGCAACAACACATGCAGCTTTGCTGGAGGGATCCATTCTTTCTGAGTTTGTGTTACTGAAATGCGGTTTACCTCGGAATGACATCACCAACCGATATCCGCTCAGAATTCCGAGACAACTGGAACGCACCATAATTCACAGCACTGGTGTAGCATTTCTAACATCAGCTGAGATGCAAGTTGATGTTCATTTATGAGGACATATGATTGACTCATTGGTCCTCCTGCCTCATTTAAAGGGATACTGTGTAACGCTTGTTCATTCTGTGTTCTTAACCTGTAATTTACCCCCAAAATTGATCTTTTGAACCAAAAATCTGTTTAATGTGAGTATCAATGGATGATTTCTGTGGTGAATACAGTGTTTGACACACGTTGGTGCTCCATGGGGGCTCCCCTCTTCAGAAACCACAGAAATCACAGAAGGCTGTGCTTCATGCTGCTTTTTCCTTGAAAGTTGGTCAAATATGAACAAAGTAAGATGGTGAACACGATGTCTGAGGAGCCCAGAAAGAGAAAGACTGTTTTATTTTGCAACAAAGTCATGTGGCCTGTGGGAAGTTACAGGTTTAGCCCCCTAGTGGCCAAAAGTTACACAGTATCCCTTTAAAGTTAACCAGTGAAGACTGTAAGAACTAGCCAGTTAGAGGCAGAGTAGGCCAGGTCATGGCTTCAATATCTTTGAGGGAAAAATGGAAAATAAAGTTAACTGGTATATAAAAGGTATATGGTGCCATTTGGGTTTACAATGCTAACTGAAAAATAAGTGGGTAGACCTGCGTACCCCCTGGACTGCACCATTGCTGTGGCATCTTTCTATCCACATGGTTTAATAATAGCAGCAGTTTTTTATTCATTACCTGCAGAAGAGGAGTCGTCATGGTCGGAGCTCAGATATCCATCACTCCTCCTGTCAGGGGTGCTGCACCCGGAGCCGCGTGAGGCTCTGCGTTTGATCTGATGGAAGCACGGGGACAGTCTGCCGTCATCCCCGGAGTCAAAGTCCCTGCTGTGGCGGAAAGCCGGGCGGCTGTCCCGGGGGCTGCTGGGCGTCCTCAGGTTGTCCCTGCCCGCGGTTTTCGGCGTCAACAAGTTATTCCTAACGAAATTCTCATTCAGCTCCACATCCTCATACTCCCGGTCGCTGCTCTCATCGTTGTCATTCGTTGGAGGGACGAACACGAGGGCCTTGTGAGAGATGAGTTTCACCGGCGGGACAGGGATGGGGACGGGTTTACCTGTCTTGCCGGTGAACCTGCTGCGCTCGCGGCCGAAGGGGCTGGTGAGTCCCGCCGCGGGGAGCCTCGCGCCTCCGGAGTCTGGCACCTTGGTCCGCTCCACGCCGCCTTCATATTCCCGCCCCAACACTTTTCTCATTCCCGTCTTGGGAAAGGCAAACGTTTCGGCGTTGCAGTTTTCATCTCTGCCTTCAAACCTTTCCGGCTCGTTTCTCTTTTTTTGCCGAGCCACGGTGGTCTGCAGGTAAATCATCTTGAATTTCTCTTCCGCCAGAGTCTTCTGGAGCCTCTTCAGGTTGGCTTTACACGCCTCCAGTTCAGACTCGATGTCCTCTACAGATTTTAAGTCCATTTTGGGCACCTCTCCGTCAGGGAATTCATTCCTCCAGTGTTTGGCAAATTCCTCCTGTTCCCACATCTTGGTGTCTTCGCAGGGCTTTCTGCCAGCCGCGGTCAGATAGAAATGCTGACGCTAAATTGTTTTCAGCGACAGTTAACGTCGTGTCTGTCGCGCAAACACACACCTTCCTCCCCCCTCCTCCGCGTTCAAAGAAAATAAAAATATGTGTCGAAATTGACTTCACTTCTCACAAACCATCCTTTTTCTCACACACAACCGCGAGCGTGCGTGCGCGCGCGCTGAGAGATGCGGATAACAAGTTTGCCACTAGGCTGAAAAGTTTCGAGACTTCCTGTATCCAAAGATGCTGCGTTCAGGTACTGCTGGGACAAGTGTCATTTGTCTGATTAACAGGCTCTGCGCTCGTAGGCTACTCTCAAAAGGAGAACTCCGCATATCACAATATCCGATTTTGAGATTGTTGCAAATTTTAAAACTGAAAATAGATTTATGGTCATCAAATAGATATAAAAACCAATGAGAAAAGAAAAGAACTCCACAAAGATAATTAACGAACAAATATTAGAAACCCATGAAATTCGCGGCACAGATAGTTGCAGAAAAAAAGACATTGGTTTTAAAAACATTTTTTAAACCAATTGTTCGTAATGCTTGTTTCTTTTAAATTGTATTTCTAATTTTACTTCTATGTCAATAAATTTATATTACATTTTATAAAACATGATTCCCACAAAGCATGAATGTAACATAATGCTTACACTCAAACTAAATGAAGCTTCACCTGGTGGTTACACAAGATGCTGTTCTGTAGTACAAATACAGGCCTTTTAGTCATCTACAATATAAATGCCACAACCTAATTAAGCTGATTACTTCCTCATTCTGCCAATTATTTTGGCCTTTACAGTCAACACTGCAGAAGAATCTGTGCTGAGAAATGGGCAGCATGCTCATCTCTCAGTTTTACAAGAATTCAAACTTTATTAACTATTTTAACACTAAGACTCAGCAATGGATAAATCTGCCATGTCTTACCTTGAAAATGTTTAATCATTGTGATTTTCATATTTATGTGCATCATCTCTAGAAAGCAGAAGGAAGTAAAGCTAAAATATTATCTCTGTCTGTTCCGTGCAGAAACAACGCAGCTCTATGCAGATAAAACTGTTTGCCAAGCAGCAGGCTTCCAGTAAGACAGATGTAACCCTATACAACGAGGACGATGGTTATCATGAGGAGGGGAGAGTAAAGACAGAGATGGATGCTTGGATATTTAAGTGTTCATTTGGATTCCTGCCTAGAACTGAAAGATCAATCTACTAAAAGCTCCCAATAAGCATTGATCCACTCATTGCTGGCTTAAGAGCCCTGATTTGGCTGCAGCAATGAATAGACTAGAATGCCCATGACCACGATGCAGCCATGAAACCAAAATTTTTACAAACCTGAGTACAGGGAACTGGTGGAATTTTGAGGGAAATGAAACGTTTATGGGCAATCAATGCAGTCAGTTATAGGAGTATAAAACCATGACTGTCCAACTAAGATAGCAAAACTACTCAAAGTTCATTGTCGCACCTGGTTTATATCAGCTACAGAAGCCAAATAGATTGTAATTAAAGACATCGGGGGTAGTTGCTGAGAAGATCCCTTGTCATACATGATATACAACTTTTGTGTATGCTATTTTATCTTCTCTGTGACGCATAAAAGATCAGGTGATAAACTCTTCCTGCACCACACCTCTCAGACTCTTTCACCTCCTTTCAAATCCAGATGTATTGGATACCTGAGACGTCTATGATGACAAAAGACAGGAACGCAACCTCCAGCTTTGCTGTAATTACAGCATTTACTGTTATCGCACTTATGCACGCTTTTATGATTATTGTAGGACTTTGAGAGTAACACTTGCTATTCTGAGAAATTAAGTTCAACAGCTTTTTGCATGTCTGAGCTATGATGTCAGAAGAGCTGAGAAACTTCTGAGGAAAGGATGCATACAGGATGGTTATTAGGTACCAGAGAAAGGCAAAGGAGTGAACATGCAGTAGCCAGTGTGGCAAACAATGTGTAACTATTTAATCTTGTGTGTCAAATGCGCTCTTCATACTCTGGATGTGTGGTGCCCTCCTGTGGCTGATACCTTACATTTAAAAAAGAAAACATTAGTGGCGGTAGATTAATTTACCGATTAATTTAGATAATTTAGAGATTAATTTAGATATTTTAAACTTCGTAACTCAATTATGGTGGTATTTTTAGCAAACATGTTGCAACGCACTGTCTTGATTATCTAACATGACTGACATCCCTCATTTAATCCCCTTTGCTTTGTCCATGAGAAACCAATATAGTTGTGCCCTATTGTGTGTGCCTCTGTAAAATTGGCACATTTCAACAACACATAATAATATTATTCATCCTTAAATAAAAACAAAGCCTCATACAGAACAGTACAACATTTATTGAATGGATGATTTCCACAGCACTTAGCTATTCATAGAAATGGTGCTCAGAGAAATATTGCTGATTGAAAAATGACTTACATTAAGACACATATTGACACAAGAGACGTAAAAACATTGAAAGTACATCAGTTTTCCATCATATAACAAGTCCTATAGAACACATGAAATCAAGCATATAGTACAGGTATATCAAAATAGACACATATATAAGACTACAAAAATGTCTCATAATGCCACTAGTTTGTGTAGAGGAGGAGAACTCACATAATGTTTTATCAAAATAACATCTTGTTGTTCAACATATAATTTCCAAATTTCTTGTGCAAGTTCAGAAACCCTTAATAAGGCAACAATAGGACAGCACCACAGATGCAACCACTGGAGTTACAGGTAGGTAGTATCAAAAGGCCACACGACACACCCCATAAGATGTTACAAATATATTCCATAAGGAGACGACGACAGTTTTGGGTCAAAAGTTGCAGGTTATGATCCTCTAGGGCCTTCCTGAGCAGTAGTACGAGACTAAATAAGAGTACTGAGAATGATTTGCAAACCATTAATGATTAGGCCTGGCCTTTAATATTATAAAAGATCAACTGATTTAATGTAAATACATTTCTTAAAATAACAGTATCATAAATACTTAACACAACTAAAGTCTTTAGATCAAAGACTGTCACAGTGACTCTTTGCAAAGCTTCCACAAATACTCTTTGCATAGTTAATTTTTCTGATAGTAAACGCATAAAAAAACTAAAACGGAGTGTAAAAGATGGTATCTAGTGGTTATGCTCAGAGTTTGTCGTTTGCTATCGAAGCAAAGTACAAAATCCACAAGCAGATTTCTGCTTTGGCTAACTTCCTTTAGCCTTACGTAGCACTTCTCATGCTTTTCTGATGGCACTTGCAGCCAAGGTTTCTCGCCTCGTGGTTACAAATGCCTGTTGTTTCTCATAATATGCTGCCTCATTAATGAAAGTGGGGTAGACGGTCCCGGAGCCTTGGTAGTGGATGGTTTTCCCGTCAAACGTTTGGAACATTGGGTCACCGGGGTTCAGCGGCTCCCAGTCACAGTCCTGAAACAACAACAAGCAATGACCGCAGGGAAAGCAACACAAGTAATAACAGTCTCATTTCATCTGAAGTGGGTTAATTTCCTCTTTCATAACAACTACGGGCTCAACATGAACAAAGAAATCTGAATATAGGCAGTGAAGAAATTGTTTCGTGTGTTAATCCTTACCTGCAGGTTGGGATGAACCATAGCGATGATGTTTCCGTTGGCATCTCTGGGATAGTCGATCCTCTCAGAGACCCGGAAGACTTCCACTGTGCAGGGAGGGAACTCCATGCCTTCACAGCCCCCACAAAACAACAGAGACACATTTTAAGTATAGAATTACAACTGTATACTAAAGCCATGCGATTTAGATTATATTATGCAAAAATAAGATGAGTATAAAGTCTGAATGATCAGAAGACTAACTTAAAAAAAGGAAATTAAAAAAAGATGATATAGTAAATGCATTAAATAGCTTAATTTTTGCTGTATAAATATGGAGATACAAGTGGATATTTTTTTCTTGGTGAGTTTAAAGTGTAGCCATTAATAATTAAAGATCTTAAAAAGAGCTACATTATAAGAAGATGGATAGTTTCCAATGATCTGAAAGAAGCTCTGGTTACGCTTCAGAAGTACACAGGAAGTGGGATGGTGTTCATCCATCCATCCATCCATTTTCTGAACCGCTTAATCCAAGTGGGTCGCGGGTGTGCTGGAGCCTATCCCAGCTGTCAAGGGGCGAGAGGCGGGGTACACCCTGGACAGGTCGCCA